>JAVDPK010002769.1:951389-973530 GCA_034780415.1 Cichlasoma orientale | reverse complement strand
CCTAATCCACTGCCCTTTCACCTTGACACTTATATAGATTTCCCCCACAGCGCCACCGGTGGTAGAGCAAAATATAGGCCAGAGAGTCAACTCGCATACAAACCAAATAGCACCACCAAACCAAACAAAATTATGAAAACTAAATAACCCCAAACTATGCCCAAACACAGAAAACTACAAATGGCTCCTACAGTGCCAAATCCCAACAAACAGTCGTCTCAAGGCTCTTGATAATGATATAAAAACCATACAATAATTACAGAGAACACAACAGTCAAAACAACCCCTTATAAGCAAGCACTTGGGGAACGTGGGAAGGAATAATTCCTGCAACCATCACAACCAGTGATCCCAAAAATACTGCCAGTGCAGTAAAAGGATACCTGCATAGAAAAAAAAACAATAAAATACTTTTAGTCATGAACAGGCCACCTAAGAGACCAATCTGGCCAGACCAAATATTGAATTTTAAGGTGTTTTGGAATTGTGCAAATTAGTTTTACCCCTTATATACTGGATTTCCATTTATGTTTGCGCATGTCAAAATTGCTGCAACTGTTCCGCTTGCAATATATAACAAAATGAGGGGTGGCTTGAGACTTTTGCACAGTATTGAACTCAAACAACCAAAATATGCAATTAATCGAAGTAATGTTTAACTTTTACGTTTTTATATTTGCCTCTTTATTTGGCAGAATTAATTACATGCAAAGCTTGAGTGTAGAGAGAAAGTCTGTAACCATAAATTTTATTTATATAAATATTAAAAACTTAAGTAAAACTTCTGAGCTCTTAGATGTCTTACAGGCCTCCTGATTACAATCATCTTAGATATTGAAATGTCCATTTACAGGGTATGTAACTTATGTAACTTCAAACTGCTGCTAAGGACTGCACAGCAGGTGTGAGGTTGTGTTCAGAGCGGGCTGTGACTGCTGCTGCTACAGACAAACTGTGCATGGCACAGGGAGAGACAGAATAGCCTAATCAAAGCTAATGATTGTGCAGATTTTTTGCCTACAGGCTGGAGACAATTATGCCTGATCACAAATAGCAACTTTAAATGTTAAATTGGATTAGAATTTTCCATTTTTTAACATTGTAATTGCTGCTTTTATATGGTAAATGTTACCCTTTTGAATTGTTTGTGTTCATTAAAAATTTTTGTGTGTTTGTGTTTTTTTCCGAGTTTATCTATTCAGGCATATCTTAGACAGTTTAAAACGGACCTTCGCCTTTATAAAGAGTTTCTTCTTCTTTCGAACCGTCTCAGTTGTCGGTGAGGCCGGCGGGGCGGATCCCACACAAGAGTGCAAGAGAAAATAAAGCAACACAACAATAATAACAACTTGGCCTTTTCGTACTTTTCGCTACCGAGCTCCCCTGTGGATTTAAAACAGCAAGGTGGGTGAACCGGGATCCGCTGTATGGAGGCAACGCCGGTGACCGGCTGGTGGCTAGCACGCGCTGGTGTAGCTATCGGATGCTAAGTCAGTGGTGTGTGCTAGCGGTAGTGCGGCCAAGGCCATTTTATCAAACCGAACAGATGAGACCTGCAAGCTGACCACACTGCCGGGGGAGCTCAGACTTGCTAGCAAGTGGTATAGATTTAGAGCCTGAGTCCTGGAGAAGTTATATTGACGGGGAGAAAGTACGGGGTTTAAAAAACGATAACCCTCAGGCTACGCAGTTTGGATTAAAGTTAGCCGTTTGCTATTTGGGAATAGTTTGGGGGGCCTCGGGTTTTTGTGTAGCACGCTTATTGTGTTACGAAACTTCACCTAAATTACAGCTATAGTACATGATCTCTGGAGTATATCTCTATATTAGCTCTACTGCGTTACCTGGGCCGGCTTCTATAGCTCTAGTTGGGTTGCTTATTCACGACGATATTTCGGGAAAACAGGTGACTTTTTATATAACCGAGTATCAAGCTTGTACCTCGGGAGTTTTACACTGTACACACTAGATCACCATATCTCCATAGAACGAGCAAGGAAAACTTTATAACGCCTTAAGTTGATCCAATATACCCATCCAACAATCACTATATCCAGACCCACTGTGTCATGTACCTGGTGTTATCACGTGTGACAGCAAAGAGTGACAGCATCAGTTTTGTTAAAGAATTATGGTCTAAATGCTGAAGCAAAAACACAAACAAAAAAAAAAAAAACCCTGTAGGTTCCCACTCCTCAAATGTGGCTTTTGGTGTGCTTTGGTTTCTGTGATCTAAAATGAATAATAAATCTTTTGGTTGGGCTACATGTTTTTAAGATTTATTTTGAGCTTTTTTCCCCCTGCGGTTTCTCTCTCCTGGTACAATTTATTAATAAATCAACTGGGTATCTGCTTATACAACTACCAGTCCAGTCATATTGCTTATATATTTTAAAAAACAAAACAGAATTACAACTTAAAATCTGTGCAGTTTGCTGCTTGAAATTTCATTCAAGGTAACATGAGGCCCAAGTTTGCTGTGGTACTAAATGCTGAGTCAGGGGCCTGCTGTGGCTGAATCTCTGCAATGCATACTGATGTAGAAACTTATCAGCACTGATACTGATTCAAAGGATGTACTTGGTGTGTCTTCTCAAAGGTTTTAACCAGATCGAATAATTTAACCTGAGATGATTGGCAGGTTAATCATTAATAAAAAAAACTTATCTTTGTCACCAAAAGCTAAACTTTATCACTATCATTTTTAGATGCCCTCAGCAATGAATGCAAATAGGACAGTGCAATCTGCCAGCCCAGATGTGGGATCCGCTCCAGGGTCAATGGGCAATCTTGCACTTGGTGGACAGTCTGAAGTTTTGAAGCAAGTCCTTGTTGTTATCGAAAAGAAGGTCCGCAACATGGAGAAGAAAAAGGTGAGGACTATTGACCGCCATTTGTTCCAGGTTTCCTGTTTGATAATACTTTGAGTAAACTACACATCTGACAATAACAGTTTCTCTACTTTATGTGGTCAAATTTCAAATTATTTGCTGTATTTTTGATCTTCTGTTACAGAGCAAACTGGATGATTATCAAGTCAGGAAGAATAAAGGGGAGGGTCTCAATCAGGACCAGCTGGTGGGTACTCGGCCAAAATCGTTCTGCACTTAAAAAAAAAAAAAATCCTGTAATTCTTACAAGGAATGTAAAACCTGTCAACATATGAAACATCTATTTCTTCATCTTTTTAGGAAGCCCTTTCCAAATATCAGGAAGTCATGAATAACTTGGAATTTGCCCGAGAGTTGCAAAAGACATTTGTTGCATTGGGACAAGATGTAAGGTTGACTCTAGTTTTCCAAAAATGTTCCTCAAATTTGTGTTCAGCCTAGAACTCAGTCTTATGCGGCTCATGCATGTTATTGTCAGATCCAGAAAGTGGTGAAGAAGTCTGCACGGAGAGAGCAGCTGCAGCGGGAGGAAGCAGAGCAGAGGAGGCTGAAGACTGTTCTGGAGCTGCAGTTCATCCTCGACCGGCTGGGTGACGACACTGTGCGGCAGGATCTGAAGCAGGGAGTCGGTGGCTCACCGCTGCTGACAGATGGAGACCTGGCAACTTTTGATGAGTTCTACAAGTTGGTGGGGCCAGACCGTGACCAAAACATCAGGTTGGTCTATGCCAATGATGCAGAAAACTTCTGGCTAGTTATGTATTTTATATATATTTCTTTTTAAACAAGATTTTAACAGCTTGTCTTTACATGTATAGGCTGGTTGATCAGTATGAAGATGCATCTGTTCACCTCTGGGACCTGCTGGAAGGGAAGGACAAGGCTGTGGTTGGAACAACGTGTAAGCCAAATTTGAACTTTTACTTAAAACCACAGTAATCAAGATTAGGATATTATGTGGTTTTTGACTTGCTAAAGCTTAACAAGGGTGGATAATTAATTACTTCTCCAGTCCAGTTTTCAAGTTCAGGATTATTTTTTCTTTAATGAGAGGTGTTCCAAAAGATTTACTTGTTCTGGTTGTTTTTGAATTTTGATCTGCAAAACAAATATGAACTTAAGTGTGAAAACAGTGATACTTATTTTTTTTCCTGTTTTATAAACAGTTGGGCTGATTACAGAGAAAATATCTATGAAACTGATTTAATATTTGAAAGAATAGTTGCAGCCATACTGAAATTAATTGCAGAATTAAGAGGAGTCATTATTCAAGACAAACTGGCTTTATTTAGATGCCCAGCTGGCAGTGAAAATTGTTGGCAGGACATTTTATCAGATGGTTGGTGACACAACAGTCATCAGTAAGCTTTTTATCACACTGAAGCTGATCGTAAGTAATTTGTCGTATACTTTGGTGGTAGATCTCCAAATCTGGAGATCCCAAAACAATACCACCTTGTCAAAAGTTACAGCGGCCATGAGTCAGTCTTGATATGTTAATGACACGTCTGTAGTGTTTTGTTAATGCAGCATGCATGCAGTGCTGTGATGTGAATAATCAGGACTTGGGGATATTGGTGTTACTGCATTCTCAGCGGTCTGGCCTGGGGCTTCGCACTACTGCATTCAGCTCTGGGCCTGAGAGCTGTGGGCTTATCCTGACTCAGCAGTAGGGCTGGGTGCCAGCGGCCCTGTCGCCTGTGGTTCCACTAGTCAGATTTTTGGAGCCACATTAGGATACTGGTGACCCAGTTCACGGTGACACCATTCAACCCTTTCCCCTCAGTGTGAGGTCTCATTCAGAGAATCAGGGTGAGAATGAATGCTGCAGACGTTTTGGCCTAAAGCACAAGGCAAAGAAATGATACTGACCTGCTTTGGCTGAAGATCAAAAAGTATAAGTGCATGAGCTAGCTTGAAGTCGTGTTTTTTTTTTGTTTGTTTGTTTGTTTGTTTGTTTTTTAATATAAAAGCATTTTCCAGTAAAGGATACATCATGTTTGGATTTCAGATCCAATCAGTAAGCTCTTATCAAAATTAGTCCCCTGTCTAGGCTTGGATTTCTGAACTTGTATATTAATCTTTACGTTTCCTTTTTTTTTTTCCAGTTAAGTCCACAGACTTAAGGCAACTTAAGGTTCTAAGTCAGATAATTCTGTGCATTTCATGTGCCAAAAGTCCAGCTTGGAGACAGTTTTACATTAATAAAATTCTATTGGCCTTTCTGTGTGGAGTTTGCTTGTTTCCTGTGAACCTGCCTGGGTTCTGAGTGCTTCTGCATTCTCCCACAAACAAAAGACCATCCATCCATCCATCCATTTGCTTCCGCTTATCCTGTTTAGGGTCGCAAAAGACATGCTTGTTAAATCAATTGGTGACTCTAAATTGGCCAGAGGTGTTAACATGAGCATGAATATTGTTTTTCTGCTAGCCCTGCAATGGCCTGGTGACCAGGCCAGGGTGTACTATGCCTCTCACCCTATGGCAGCTGGGAGAAGCAGCAGCCCACCACATGACCCTGAACTGGATAAATGATTAAAGTACATGGGTGTTTTTATATTTATGGGGAAATGTATTTCCCCATAAATATAAATAAGGCTGTTATGTATACAGCCAATGCAGCCCTATATTTTGTGATAGTAAAGTAGGATAGTAAGCTAAAACCTACTTTAATAAAAGCCTGTTTACATTACGTCTCAGCAAAGTGTGGTTAATGGTCTCGTTAATTAATGTGGCTTTGGTACTTTAAAGAAACTGTGCTGCAATGAATCAGCTGTTACTGTTGGCAATTGTTTGACAGTGGTAGGCTTATTAGACTGCATGTCTTTTTTTTTTTTTTTTTTTTTTTGGAAAGTCCTTTGTCCAACTTAGAAAAATGTGAGCCGTAATGCCATTTTTCCACCAACTGAATTGACTTTTTTAAGGTTAAGTGAGGATTCACTTTTAAAAATCTGTCTCTCTGGAACAGGTCAGTTTGCACAGCATCTGCTTTTTTTTTTTTTTTAAATATAGCTTCTTAGACCCCTAGAGGAGAGTATGCAGATATTAGTTGGAATGCCTGCATTTGCCCACTATGCACCCACCCCTATCAAAGTCCTCTGATTTTACAGTTTATTTTTTAAAGCTGCTATAATGTTTAGAGAGACCACCAGTCTTATACAGGGGCAGTTCTAAAACTGTTAATAAAAACACAGATTTTTGGCTTTGATTACTGCAGAAGATGCAGGGAAAAGTAACCTTTGTGGCCTTTTTTTTTTTTAAATAAACTGAAGAAATTCCTTAAACAATTGCTTGTGAAATTTGTCACCATCAGCACAAAAGCGCAAGTTCAGATTTGGTGTGGAGTGTAAAGTCAGCTTTACTACTCAGTTTTTTTTTAAAAACTCAGTATTGCTACATCTGCTTGAATCAATATAGGTGACTTCCTCTGAACTGTTTCTGATTCACTGAGGAAAGTTTACAAGCAACCTTCCAAGGGTCCTAATACTGGTACTTTATTTGTGACTTTGTCACCATGGCAGATGAATGTGTGCTTGGATGATTTGACTTTCTGATGAAATGCTCACTGTTATTCCTCTACTAGACAAAGCACTGAAAGAGACTTTGGACCAGGTTCTGCTGAGCGGGTATTTTGACCGGATTCCGTCTCACCAAAATGGAGTGTGTGAGGAGGAAGAAGAGGAAGAGCCAGCTGCTGCCGCAGTAGCAGCTGAATCGTCAGAAGCAGAAGAACAGGCTGTTGATCCAGGTCTGGACCACTTTCTGAAGTCTAGCTGCTTAAAATATTAAATTTGAAAAATCCTAATTTAATCAAGCAATAAAGAAGTCATCGCAGTGTTGACTGAATAGTTTTTCTTTTTACAGACACTGAAATAATTGAGGAGTTCACAGAGCCCATTGCAGTGGAAACAACAGAGGTGAGAGTAAGGTTTCCTTTTCCAGCAAAATCTGGGGGGGTGATTATATTTTCAGCTTTGTGCTGATGTTTTCTTTATTACTCCAGTTTGTAAACAGACAGTTCATTCCAGACGGCACATACAGCAGCAGCGAGAAGGAACAGGGGGATGAGTGGACCCGAGAAACGGAAGTAAGCCACAGTGATGTTCACATTAACTTGGATTTATTGCCTGCTGTGTGATGCTGTTTTTTGTATTGCAACAGTTGACTGGGCAATAAATTCTAATTATTTCCAGAAGTTCACCTTACTCTAAAAAAAAATTAATTGCCTTTTTTTTAAAAGCAGAAATACTCAAATTATTTGTATATGACTTGTAACACTGCATTGCTGAGTGGCTGCTGCTGTTGTCACTGACACTAACATTTGTTATTCAGGTTAGATTAGTCAGTGCATAATGGGATTTTACCTGTATTAGAGTTACCATAGAGGTATAAACAAGATAGAAATCTTGACGCATACTTTATCCCAAAAATTGTGAAATTGCTGTAATTTGAAGTTTCAGGTCAGGGTATGATGACTTTTATCCAGTCAAGTGTTGTTGAAGATTGTTTTGCTGCACGTCTATAGTGGTGGTTGTGATGACAGCAGCCACGTGATCAACTGCTAAGGCACTGGAAGAAATGTGGTGTAACCTGTTTGTTAAATGATATGCAGCTACTTATAGAGCTGTGATGAACATCTGACATGCTAATGTTTACAGTATATGGCTAACAATTAAAAGTAATTCTTCTCACTTATTTGAGTTTAAGTGTGCTAAATTTGAACCCAGTAACTTTTTTTTTTTTTTTAACTCACAGCTGCGATCCGTGTCAGCATTATGACAGACTTGATTGACCAGCTATCTTTCAGGATAGTGCAACTAGGACTCATTTCCAAGATATTTTTTTTGTTTTTTGTCCCTCCTGCTCCTGAGTATTAGCATTAGCAGTTACCTGCTAAAAAAAAACCTTTTGGAACTGGTTCTTAACTGGGACTGTTTCTCTATTCCCATCTCAAAATGAAATGAGGGGGTGGTACGTATTTTTCACATCCAGGCTACTTCTATATATACACTTTTGCTTTTTTACTTATGGGTTGTCAGATGCATGTCTGAATACCACCCTGCGGTGCTATGAATGCTTGTGGCAAGTGTGCAGCATGGGAGCTGCTCTGAGGATATCCCATGAGTCAGTCTGCCCCGTCCCCCAGAAATTTTCATCAGAATTTGATCGTAATTACCTTGCCCACTGATAGGTGGAGGGAGGTCATGTTTTCGGCTGTGTTGGCCTGTTAGGATAACTCGTAAAACAGAGTAACGGATATTGATGAAAATCTCCGGAGTTGTTGGGGATGGTACAAGGAGCAATTGATTAAATTTTGGTGGTGATCCAGATCACCATCTGGATCCAGGATTTTATAAAAGGATTTTTACCATTGTGAGATGGGGACAATATTCACATATTTCCATCTAACCTTATGAGGAGGAGTCAGAATCCTCTAAAAAGAATTGGCGTGCAACATGACCACAAGTAATCTAGGAATGTTTGTCCATGATCAAAAGAGGGTTCCAGATGTAATGATCCAGAATGTTGAAATGATATGGTCAAAAATTAATTCCAGTAGATGAAGAAATAAAGCCAGTGACATGCAACTACCACCAAAATATAGCTGAACCCGATGGGAGTATGACAACATTGGGTGGTATCTATTGCGGCGTAGTCTCACATAGAAAATTTGGGGTGGGCGAGATATGCACTCTGTGTCCTAGTTTTCTGAGTAATCCTCAAATTTCTGAATATTGTTCCTATCTCACAATAGTAAAGAATCATTTTTTTAAAATTCATGCATCCTGATGGTGATCTGGATCACCAGTAAAATTTATTCAGTTGTTCCTTGTACCACCCCCAACAACTCCAGAAATTTACATCTAAATCCGTTCATAATTTTCCAAGTTATCCCGCTAATAGACCGACGCAACAGAAAGCACAACCTCCCTCCACCTATTGGTGGGCAAGGTAAAAATTGTCAAGTCAGTGAAATAATTACCATATTGGAAGACTCAGATTATATTTTTAATCATAATCTGTGGTGTTTCCACTTACAAACCCTAGTGTGAATACAAAGTTTTCAGTTGTTCTCCTCCTGTGTATTTCTCACTCACCGGTCCTGTCCTCTTTCCACTATCAGGCAGTTACTGCCCTACAGCAGCAAGCGCAGCAGCAGCAGCCTGTGCAGCCCGCCGCTCCCCCTGTTACCATGGAGACCCACCCAATGAACTTGGCGTCTCCTGTACCGCCTACTGACCCCATGGCCAGGAAGCAGGTGGTGCAAGACTTGATGGCACAGATGCAGGGAACGTACAACTTCATGCAGGTGTGGATTTAGTGGTAACTGTTTGTGTTGAGGTAGTTGGCTGTTGTACTGTGGTGCTAATGATTTCTGTTCTCAGGACTCTGTGTTGGAGTTTGATGGCCAGCCCATTGACCCAGCCATTGTATCAGCGCAGCCCATGAAACCTGCTCAGAACATGGAGGTGCCACAGATGGGGTGTCCTCCAGGTAAGTCGTCCAAAGAGAAACACTGTCCTTATTTTATTGGCTGCATTAAGTTCCGACAGTTCTCATTTCCTGAAGTTTAATGTTCAAATTGTTTTAGTTCACCCAGAGACCCGGCTATCACAACCCAACTCTGTTCCTGTTCAACCTGAGCCCACACAAGTAAGTATTTAAATATTAACAGTGCAGGAAGAAACTGCCTAGAGAATGTGTTTAATTTCTACTCTGGCTTTTTACAGGTTCCAATCGTTTCCCCAACACCACCACCTATGTATCAGACCTCACACACACCAGATCCTCGACCCTCGGCAGAATCCATTGACCCTATCCAGGTAAACTGTTCTGTGACTTCACAAACTCTATTTATTTTATTTTTTTTTAAACTCTTGGCATCAGGAATCACTGAGTAGTTTTTCCACTCAAAGTTTGGAAAGGTAGGGAGTGCTTATTGTAGTCATATGAAATTTTGCTTACAATTTTTCACGTGATGTGTATTATGTCTCCCCTCCTCAACAGACCTCCATGTCCTTGTCGTCCGAGCAGCCTCCACCCTCTACAGTTCTCCCTCCGGCCTCTCAGACGCAGGTGTTCCAGCCTGTTCCCAAAGCTCCTCACAGCGGTGGCATCAATGTCAACGCAGCACCATTCCAGTCCATGCAGACAGTAAGGCTTTGATGTTTCTTTCTTTTTCTTTTTTTTTTTTTTAAATATAAACCGGTCCATGTAATGATTTAAGGCAGTTCCATGGTTTCCTCCATGCAGGGTCCATCTGAAGCCTGAAATCTGTGCGCTTATGGCCTCTCCACACTAAAGTGTTACAGGCTGTGCTTCTACTGGAAAATTAAACTAGATGTTTGTTTTCATGCATTGTACACATGCACTGTTTTCTATATCCTTGTTACCGATTTTGTTAAACAATCACACACGTTGACTTTTCATGTTGTTCAGCCAAATACGACAAACAAAGGCGCTCTTCTTCTTAGCGTGCATGTGTGGAATGTATTTGGATACCCTTAATTGTGGTATTGTAGCATTCGCAGTTTTCGTGCATCTTGCAGCTGTTCCCCCTCCATGCTGGAGTGTGATCAAAGCTAAATTTTACTGAAAGACTGGAGCATCAAGCCTGTCATGTGGATAAAACAGCTGTTTGGAGCACAAAGTGTCTCTTCACCACTGGAGTCACAACAGAAGTTCATTAATGATTTACTTTTTTAACTTTTTTTTGTTTTGTTTTTTTAAAGTCCTGAAGTGACCCTTTTATCACCCTGCATTTTAAATAAGTTTATAGCAGAACAGATGTAACCAGGAAATGGGGAGTAATGGACTTTACTCCTAATAAACATTTGACCTTTTACTCTGATTTTGGCTTCACAACAATGTGACCTTTGTTCGTCCCTCAGGTGTTCAACCTTAATGCTCCAGTCCCACCGGCTAATGAGGCTGAGGCTTTGAACCAGGCCAGCCAGTACCAGAACTACAACAACCAGGCCTTTAGCAGCCAGCCACAGCATCCAGTGGAGCAGACAGAGATGCAGTCAGAACAACTGCAGTCTGGTGGGCAGATTTTCTTTTTTCTTACTGGAGTTTTACTGTCAGTTTTGCCTTCTTGAGGCTTCAGTTAACTTGATTTGACTGGAGATTGACTTGTTGTGTTTTGTGACCTCACCACCACCATCACACATTGTCTGTCTTTTAGTAGTTGGTGCCTTCCATTCCCAAGACCAACCTGGAGGTCATCAGCAGCCTTCCCAGCAGGGTCCAGGCTTTGGCAGGCAGGCTCAGTCCTTCTACAACAGCAGAGGCATGTCTCGCAGTGGACCTCGCAATGCCAGGGGCATGATCAATGGATACAGAGGCTCATCAAATGGATTCAGAGGTAAACAAACACCCTCAGCTGCAAATTATTTTTCACTATATTAATTTACAAACACTGAATATTTAATATGTAATTATTTGTAATGTTTTTCTTTAAACCAGTGTGGTTTTCCACTCAAGGTTATGTTCAACAGTACACGTGCATTTTACTAAAGATCTTTCTGTAAAATTTGTGTAATATTTGGAAGGGAAGTAACAGTATGTATCCTGAATTGTTTAGGTCTAACAAAACTGAACAATTCGGGATACAAAGTAAAAAAAAATAAAATAAAAAATGATTTGACACTGCACATTTATCCTCAGTTGGGTCTGAACTGTCTTGGAAGTACTAAGGAGATGTACTCAGCTAGTGCTAGGAGAGTAGTGTTATAAAGTGCATGTTTACACTGGCATAAATCACATTTGTGTAATTGCTTGCATGTCTGAGAAGGACCTAAAGTTTGTTTGTAATTGATCTCAAGAGGTGAATTCTAATTTGATGTCTGTTTCTAGGTGGTTATGATGGTTATCGTGCTACTTTCGCCAACACTCCAAACTCGGGTTACGGACAAACTCAGTTCAACACACCTCGGGATTACTCAAATGGAAATTATCAGAGGGTATAAAAGAAGTGTGCAGACTCTACATTAGCTTTGTTGCTGTGTGTTGGTACATTTTCTAAAACTTCCCTTTCTTTTTCCTTTTTTTTTTTTTTTTTTTTTTTAAATTTTAAGGACGGTTACCAGCAGAACTACAAGCGTGGAGCTGGCCAGGGACCTAGAGGAGTATCTAGAGGCAGCACTCAAGCAATGCGATCCTGAAAAAGCCTTTCATAATGACTGTGACTGATTAACTTGCACCACACTGAAAATTCAAAATTCAAGAATGCATTTGCCCCAGCTCATTCATGCCCATTTTGTTCTTCATCAGTGTTTTTTTTTTTTTTTTCCTCTTCCATCTCTTGAATCAAAGTAATTGCCTGCTTTGATATTTAAAAGTCATTTAAATTTTAAAACACAAGCTACACTGTAAATCCATTCATTGATTTACATATGCCATGTGTTTCAATCTTCCTGTAAACTTGAACAATTTCATAAGTTTTTTTTTGTTTTTTTTTTTTTTTTAAATATTATACACCTGCCACTGCTGGTCCAATCCTTGGGAGGGTGTGTGTGTGTGTGTGGTTTTTTTTTTTTGTTTTTGTTTTTTTGTTTTGTTTTTTCCCCCTGCCCCAGTTTTGTTCTCTTCTGTCATTTCGGCTCCAAAAAGGCATTTACGTTTAACAAGCTCCCATTTCCTCGTTTATAAATGGATGTTGCTTAAAGAGTTTCAATAAAGTTGTGTTGCATACCTGTGGTTCAGCCTTGCTTCTTGCTGTACAGGTAAATGATCTCACTTCTATTATTGTTCAGAAGTGGATCTATCACATCCATGAAGTTGAAGCTAATATGTAGGCAGTACAGATGTTATTTTAACTGTGATTAAAATTGGACTCAAAGGCAACAATTCTGCATTTCATAGACAACGTGATACTTTAAACTCACTGTTTATTGCAAACAAAATGCTCCTCTCTGCACTGTGACCACAATCTAGCTCTGCTAGAAGGGAGATCATTAGAAACTGCTGGAAACATGTGGATACTTGCTCAGCCTGGGATGTAGTATCACCTTGTGGCCAGAGAGCAGATGTACTGTACCATTTCCTGACAGATGGGTAATGCAAAACCAGGTTTAGTTTTCATGTTGGGTTTTTTCCAATATAACCTGCTACTGTCTTGCCAAGCTATTTTAAAACCTGCTTTATTTATACTGAATTAAAATTGAATATGTAATGTATTTACTGGCAAGAGGGATTAATGATTGTGCTTCCCTTGGACATTCACCCATCACCAGTCGTAAAACCTCAACCCTAAACACCATCTACATGTATTTACCTTATACAGTTTATGCTATTTACCTGGAAAATGTGTGGTGCTGTATCTGTTATCAGTTAACTTCTCAAATGTTTTCTCACGTTATATTCAGGGGGAAAAAGTGCCCATCACAGTTGTGTAGCCCAAACTGAACTTTAATTTTCTATCAACTGTCAGATCGATCAATCGTGGCAACTTTTTTTTTATTTCAGTGCAGAAATTTGCCAGAAATACTCATTAAAAAAAAACAGGTAATTCAGTGATGATGGAAATTATGCCGCAGATAATGAAATCAAAATCATAAAAAGCGCATCAACCAAATAAACGAACCACAAGCACAAAGCAACAGAAAACCGTGTATTCTTTTCAGCTTTTTATTTCTTAAAATAGTTGCCAAAACTATAAAAGAAAAGGGAGTAAAGCCCTTCTACTTGCAAGTGCGTGTATATATTTACCCAAAAATAATTACCAGACAACAAGGCTATTTATTTATTAGAAAATATCAGACACTGTTATCTATTCTTTATGTATTTTATTTGCATTTTTCAGTAATATATAGACAAAACATATGTTCACAAAAATTATGACACGGATTTAAAAAAAAATACAGAAATGATTTCAGGGAAAAAACAGAAAAAGTAAAAAAAATAAATAAATACAGTAAATTGATTTAAAGAGAATAGAGAAAAAAAGAAAATATCCCATGTGTTTGTCTTTTCTATTGCTCTAAAAAACTAAATTTTAAAAATGTGCATATATATGTATATAATTTTTATGATATATATCTATATCTCATAATATATCATATTAATATATTTTTTATATATTTAATATATTTTTAGACATGAAAATGGATAGTTTGTTCACTTTGTCCTTTTTGTTGCTTTTCCCGCTTCTGCTGAACTTTGCTCCAGTTGTAAATCCCGATCCGTACCGGAAACTTTTTAAACAAAGTCGCATAGTTGTGACGTCATACAGGGGTCCTCCATGAAGTGCAGTCTCCACGTGAATGTATCAACAGCGTGATGGTTGGCGTGTAAACTCAGCCTGCAAGTTGTTGTGTTTTTAGAAAAGCTAAAGGCCCGACAGTTCACCTATACCATCAGGTAACTGGAAACGGGTCGATCCTACAGTCTTTGTGTCTTGCGTTTTGCTGGTCTGATCCTAAAATATTTGTGTTTTAGCTGTAAGTTAGCTCCACTGAGTTCTTGCTCTTGATTCAGTTGTCAGCACTTTGTGGCTCTGGGTGGACCGTTTTTGTTACACTGTTTCACAAGTATCCGCTTCTCTGTGTGTGTTTTTGTAATGGAACCGGTAATCTCTCTCTCTCAGTAGCAAATAGACGATGGCAACCGTCCGTAAGAAGGTAGACAACCGGATCCGGGTCCAGATAGAGAATGGGGTCGCTTTGCAGCACAGGACCATGTTTGTTGTGGTCGGGGATCGTGGCAGAGATCAGGTAGTCCCATCATTCCCCGTGCATTCAAGACACGTTAGCCTGCACAAGGAGCACTGGGCATTAAAAAATTTACATTTCTCTCGGGTCCAGGTTGTCATCCTGCATCACATGCTGTCTAAAGCTGCCGTCAGAGCGCGACCCTCGGTGCTCTGGTGTTATAAAAAAGACTTGGGATTCAGCAGGTGAGTGTGAGGTCACAGGAGAAGGGGGTGTGATCTGCTAAATATTTAAAGAGTCTCCCAAATCTTGCATGTTGTCATGTATTGTGTCATGTCTGAAACAGCAATAGAAAGAAGCGCATGAAGCAGCTGCAGAAGAAGATCAAAACTGGCACCTTGAACCTGAATCAGGATGACCCATTTGAACTCTTTGTTGCTGCAACCAACATCCGCTACTGCTACTACAACGAGACGCACAAGATCTTGGGAAACACCTACGGCATGTGTGTCTTACAGGTGAGTCTTTCTTCCCTGGTTTAAAAGAGATTGTAGAGTAAAAATTAGGCTGTTGGAACAATAGCATATCTTTTATGTGGCATCTGCCTGTCAGATTTTGTGGTTAAACTGTGAAAGTAATTTCAAGGCAATCTTTATTTGTTCTTTTGCTTTTCCTTATTTTTCTGGCCTGTGCTGTTACAGTGGCAAGGGCTCATATTAAGCATGGTTGCAAATAATGAGGTTAGCTGAGCCAAAAGCTGCAGACTGCAGTGAGAGTGAATATGCTTTATATGGTCATCTCAGGGACAGAAGCCCCACCCACCTGCTGCGCAAACCTTCTGTTTGCAAAGTGCAGCCAATCAAAAGAAGGTTGGCTGAAAGTGAAGGGAGCTCAGATAGGTTCTTTCACAAAGTGGCTGAACTGAGAGACTATACGGATGCCCAAAAGTGCTTTAAATCATCCCTTTTTCCCTCTATTGATTGACTTGTTCACAAGCAACAAGAACAAAAGTTAATTTGACCAGTTCACAGCTGGAAAGAAAGAGGAATGTATCAGGTGTTTCATTTTTTTTTGTTTCTCTTGTCACACAGGACTTTGAAGCCGTCACGCCTAACCTCTTAGCAAGAACTATTGAGACGGTAGAAGGTGGTGGTATAGTGGTCATACTGCTCAGGACCATGAAGTCTCTGAAACAGCTGTATACTATGACTATGGTAAGGCTTTAAGCATCTTTATCTGCAAACGTCTGATTCATTTTGCTCATCAGATGAAATGGAGCACATTGTGACTGATTTTTCTCTTTTTAAAATTCCAGGATGTGCACTCTCGATACAGGACCGAGGCTCATCAGGATGTGGTTGGAAGGTTCAATGAGAGGTAGGTGCTTTGCCAGGTTTTCATGGAGTTTGAAGCATATTTGGTCAGAGGAATGAAAATTGAACCATAGTAATAAAAATGTGTTTGTTTGTTTTGTTTTTTTGTTTGTTTGCTTTTTAAGGTTCATTCTGTCTCTTGCCTCCTGCAAAAACTGTGTTGTCATTGATGACCAACTCAACATTCTGCCACTCTCCAGCCACATGGCAAACATCAAGCCAGTCCCGCCAAAGACTCAGGTACCTTTTTATTTAGTATAAAAAGTTGTTTAATCAGGTAGTTAGGCTTTTTGACAAAGAGTTGGTACCACTCGGAGGATTCATGGGTCTTAGGAGCCGAGATCTCTGCTCTGAAGAGGAGTAATGATTGTGTTTTTTCTGCTGTCGCTTATTGAGCTTGGGACATTGTGTTGAAAGTCTCAGAAAAGCCCAGTGCACATTTTTTTGGGGGGAAAAAAGACTCCATACAGTGCTGTCTCACCCTTTCAGGAGGAAGGTTTGCCTCCTCACGAACAGGAGCTGAAGGATCTGAAGGAGTCCCTCCAGGACACTCAGCCAGTCGGCGTATTGGTGGATGAATGCAGGACTATGGACCAGGTCAGGGCCTTTTAAATGCTACAGACACATTCGCCTCTTATGATCTTCTACAGATGCACAGCTGAAGGTCATAGAATGACATCAATTGAGTGACTTCAAGTAACTGGAACGTTATAGTTAAACAGTAAATGATAAGTGGCACATCAGCAGGTGCCCCTGTTTTTATTTTAAAGGCTTGTGTTCTTCTATAGGCGAAGGCAGTGCTAAAGTTTATTGAAGCAATATCAGAGAAGACCCTGAGGAGCACCGTGGCTCTGACTGCGGCCCGTGGCCGAGGCAAGTCTGCAGCGATGGGGCTGGCTGTCGCTGGTGCTGTGGCTTTTGGGTATATATGACTTTTATAGTGTCATTCTAAAATATCAGTTTTGTCTGTTTTATTGTTCTCAATTGTCACCCGCATTTGTAACTTCTTTTTTTTTTTTTAAATAGCTACTCCAATATCTTTGTGACCTCACCGAGCCCGGACAACCTTCACACCATGTTCGAATTCATCTTCAAAGGCTTCGATGCCCTGCAGTATCAGGTAGCCTCTGACTCTTCTCTGTACCACTCACGTTATGTGCGTGCAGTGAGCGCGTACCACTTCTTACTCCCATTTTCATTTCCAGGAGCATCTCGACTACGAAATCATCCAGTCTTTGAATCCAGAGTTCAACAAAGCGGTGGTGCGGGTGAACATCTTCAAAGAGCATCGGCAGACGATTCAGGTAAATGAGACCTGAAAGTTTTGTCTTCATCTACAACAAAAAGTCAAATCGACACCTCTGATCTCCCCGTTACTGTGACCCCACAGTATATCCACCCGGGTGATGCAGTGAAGCTGGGCCAGGCTGAACTGCTCGTCATCGATGAGGCTGCAGCCATCCCTCTTCCTCTTGTTAAGAAGCTGCTCGGGCCTTATCTGGTTTTCATGTCCTCCACAATCAACGGGTCAGTTAAAAAAAAACCTGAGTCACAGTTATAATACACATCTCTGGACTACCATGACCTGGATGACTGTACAGATTTATAACACATGATGTTAGCTTTGTCGAAATACATTACCATAAAGACATTTTTGAGGTGAAGTGAGTGTTTTGAGTAAAATGATCATGAAAAGCTGCAACCGGTCAACTTGTGTTTTTGTTTTTTTTGTTTTTTTGCTTAAAAAAATCTGAATAACTAAATCTGTTAACACAATAGAAAATCATCTGCTGACTGATAAGCTCGTGTTTGTATTTCTGCAGGTATGAGGGCACTGGGCGCTCTCTTTCCCTCAAACTGATTCAGCAGCTGAGGCAGCAGAGCGCAGACAGCCAGCAGAGCATGTCGGCAGAGAACAGAACCACCAACACAGCCAGACTAGCAGCAGGTGGGCATCTCTGTCACTCGCCGTGTAGATATGTTAAGTGCGTCTCTACCCTGCGACTCACTGCTGTTTACCCTTTTCCGTCGGCAGCTCGTTCTCTCCACGAAGTTTCTCTGCACGAGTCCATTCGGTACGCTCCGGGAGACCCTGTGGAGAAGTGGCTCAATGAGCTGCTCTGTCTAGACTGCCTCAACATTCCCAGGCTCATTTCCGGCTGCCCACTCCCACAAGCATGTGAACTGTATCCTTCATTTTTTTTTTTTTCCACGTTTCCCTAAAAGTGCACCCTGAGGCGAAGCTGCATGTGTGGTTTAGGTGGTGGGTGAGCATTAAGTTGGCACATTGCGGCATTTTTGTTTATAAATCAATCAAACATTTAAAGTCAGGCTGCAGAAAATTTTCTCGAGGTTATTAGTTGGATTGATGCTTTATTTAAAATATTGAATTGATCTCAGTTGAACTGAAACTCAGTGTGACAGAAAAATAAATCGATTTATAATCTGGGATGCACATCTCTCTGTTAATGCATCACGCAAGTTTGCATTTGTCCTTATCCAGCGCTGTGCAGGTACTATGTGAACAGAGACACACTGTTCTGTTACCACAAAGCATCTGAGGCTTTCCTACAAAGGCTGATGGCTCTCTATGTGGCATCGCACTACAAGGTTTGTACATATCCACAGACAGCACAGCGTCCTGCACAGTGTTGCCATCTTTTTGACGGACTCGTGTTTTTCTCTCTCTCCAGAATTCGCCGAACGACCTGCAGATGTTGTCCGACGCGCCGGCGCATCACCTCTTCTGCCTCCTGCCACCCGTTCCTCCCACCCAGAACTCGCTGCCCGAGGTCCTCGCTGTGGTGCAGGTGCTGTAAAACACTCAGGGAGCCACTGTTTTAAATGGCAATGGCATTTATATCACTTCATAGTAAATATTATTAATGAAACCTAAAATGTACAAATTTGTTTGCAAACAATTATATGAAGATTTCTGATCTTTGTAAATGGTAAAGAGTGTGCAACACCTGTAAACATCTACATGTTTTTGTTTTAAAGCGTGTGTGAGTAGGGTAGCAGGTGGGGTGGCACTGGTGTAAATTAAGACTGTGAACCTGTAGTCTGCATTTTGGGTCCAGTTTCACTTACTGTTTGGTTGTCTTTTTTTAAGTCACTTTCTGTTGTCACTTTTTCTAGTGGTTTGGTTAAGGTTTAGGAACCAAAACGTCTTGGGTAGGTTAAGAAATTGGTTGTGGTTTAGGTTAAACTATGACCAGTTGGGAGAGAGGGCACTCCCACTCTTGCTGCTGCTCGTGTCTCAGAGCCCTGCACTAAAGGCTTTTAGGGTTTTAGGTTTTTAAACAGTGTTTCTAGCGTACATAAGCTCTATGTTTGATTCCACTCATAAATGCATTTGCATCATTTTGTCTGCCAGGTATGTCTCGAGGGGGAAATATCAAGGCAGTCCATCCTCAACGGCCTGTCCAGAGGGAAGAAGGCGTCGGGTGACCTCATTCCCTGGACTGTCTCAGAACAGGTACGAAACCACTACAGCTCATTTTACAGTTTAATGATGACATTTTTAAAATAATAGTGAGTCCTCTGCTCTTGCCACAGTTTCAAGACCCAGAGTTTGGGACTCTCTCAGGAGGGAGAGTGGTGCGAATTGCTGTTAATCCAGACTACCAAGGGGTAAGAACCTGGAAAGGCCTTATTTATTTATTTGATGTAAACTGTATTGACATTTCCACTGCAGACACTTTCCCCACAGAGTAAGAGTATTGAGGAATTTCCTAAAGACCATTTTTAACCACAGGAACTATCAGGCATTTTTTGGTTGGCCCAAAGCGTTGTGTGGGTTCCCACCACAGGAAACACTCCTGCTGAAATTCCTTCAGGGCTGTTTTTGGAAATGAAGACATACCTATTCCGGGATATTTCTGAGCAACCCTGAATAACTCCTAGGAGGCGTTTGGTGCTGATGGGTTAAACTCAAAGACAACAACAACAAAAAAAACAACAACCCAGAAACGTAGAAATGTCTTAAATTACCAATTTTGCTTATCCAACTGAAAAGTCCAGGATACAGTGCAGCTGTAAGGAGTAGAAGTAAGGGACAGTTCACAAGCGAGGTGAAGAAGGGAGTGCAGGCTGGGTGGAGTGGGTGGAGAGGAGTACCGGCTGATTTGTGAAGGATAGCCTCAAGAGTGACAGGGAACGTTTACAAGATGTTAGTGAGACCTGCTGTGATGTACGGTTTGGAGACGGTGGCACTGACAGAAAGAGGAGAGATTTTCATTGGGATGGACGAGATTAGAAATGAGTTCATCAGACGGGTTCCCCCACATGCAGAAGCAGCTGTTTCTGTGGCAGCTGATTAATTAGCCTAATCTGGGGATCTTCTCTGCAGTGCAAACTCAGACACGGTCTAACAGACCCTTCCAGCTCCCCAAAAAAGTTTTTCTTGTACTTTGAAAGAAAAAAAAAACCCCAGCTGTCCATTAGGTCATGCATCTAAATTAATTTTGGGGGAGATGATGTTACACCCCAAAGACATAACTGGAGGTTTAATACTGACTTCAGTGTTGAGCTTACAGTGCTTTGTTACAACATTTTTTTTAAACCTGTCAGTACATGAAGTCCATGGTGACACGATCCATTTAGTATTTCCCATCATCCCTGCTGTGTAAACAAAAGAAATCACAACACGACAGAGGAATGTTTACCCTCGGGGAGGTTTGTGAACCTTGGGAAATTAAAGTTCCCGGAGCTTTTGTTGCAGTAGTAACACAGTATCTTGAATATCAACCTGTCCACCAGATGGGCTATGGCTCCAGAGCTCTCCAGCTGCTGCAGATGTACTATGAGGGCAAGTTTCCCACCATGGATGAGAGCACACACTCAAACCACAATGAAATCACCTCCGTCAGCAGTGAGGTAAGACATGTTTTCATCAGCATCTGATAAACATTATTTCCTCACTTGAAGCGTAACCGGAGGGACTCTTTGCACATAGAAACTTGTTATGATTTGTCGTGCAGGCTGTGAGTCTGCTGGAGGAGGTCATCACGCCACGCAAAGAGCTCCCTCCTCTTCTGCTCAAGCTCAGTGAGAGGAGGGCAGAGAAACTGGACTATTTAGGAGTTTCCTACGGCCTTACTGCACAGCTGCTTAAGTGAGTTGATTTAACATGAAGTAAAGGAGGTACAATTGAATGTTTTGAAAGTGTTTAAAAATAAATCTGGTTTCAACCATGACAGGTTCTGGAAGAAAGCCGGATATATTCCAGTTTACTTGAGACAAACCCCTGTAAGTACTACTCAGCCACTTTTTCACGTTTTTGTTATTTTCTGTTTTGTGCTGCTGTAATTATTGGTGCGTGTGTGGCTGTATCCAGAACGACCTCACAGGAGAGCACTCCTGCGTGATGCTGAAGGAGCTCGATACCGATGAGAACCCAGAGCAGAGCCAGTGGCTTTCTGCCTTCTCAAAAGGTGAACTTGCCTACACTACCTCACGAGAACTGGTTGGTTCATTCCTGTAAGACTCCTTTAGGACAATTCTTCTTCCCCCTCAGATTTCCGTCGGCGCTTCCTGTCTCTGCTCTCCTACCAGTTCAGCAGCTTCCATCCGAGTCTGGCGCTCAGCATTTTGCAGAATAAGAAGTCCAAGGAGGATACCAGCAGTAAGACTCCTCTACTTAAACACCCTGATCTGATTTCTCTGGTGTAGACCTCCCCAACTGATCTGACTCATTTCTGATCTCACCAGTTCTCAGCGGCTCAGAGCTAGCGGCCCACTTTAGTCCTTATGACCTCAAACGCCTGGAGCTGTATTCAAGGAGCATGGTGGACTATCACCTCATCATGGACCTGGTCCCAGCGGTGGCACGCGTGTTCTTCCTCAAGCAGCTCGGCGACGTGTCTCTCTCAGCAGCTCAGTGTGTACGTTTTCCCCAGACTTTTGTCTCACAGGCGTTCCTTTGATGCAGCTGATTGTCATGTTGAAGATGTTAACTGGCTGATGTCTGTTCTTCTCTAGGCCTTAGTGCTGGGAATAGGACTGCAGCACAAGTCTGTGGATCAGCTGGAAAAGGAAATCGAGCTTCCGAGCTCGCAGCTCATGGGCCTCTTCAACCGTGTCATCCGCAAATTTGTGCAAGTGAGTTGACACTAATTGTTAAAAGTCATATAGAAGAACCTCGCATATGGATGATGTACAACTTGCTTTTAAATAAAGCAGCTGCTGTAATGCCCTTACCGTTCGTTGGGGCGGGCGGGGG
>JAVDPK010002769.1:894057-936864 GCA_034780415.1 Cichlasoma orientale | reverse complement strand
ATCTTCCAACTTTCCTGAAAGGTTATAGTGCACTATTACATGTCTGCATGCATGTTGTACATTCACTGTGGCCTCAAGATGAGTTCTCAACACATTTGGGATCTCTTCAATTTCCCTTTAGCGCTACCTTTGGGTAAAACTTCCTTTACCTCAAATCTGCATACCATCACCCACAGCTTTATGAGATTTATTGATAAATAATAAACAAAAACAACACTGTCACCATGGTAAAACTGCTCTGGTATGTGGCACATGCTTTTACCTTCTGCTGCACGATACAAAGCCACCCAAATAAATCTCATAATTTATTTGGGTACTTAATATTTTTTAAGTACTGATACATTAAGTTGCCGGAGGCGCGCACACATAAAGCTGTCAGAGATTATAAATGAAATTCACAAAGAAGGTCGCCTAATCCAAGTTTAACAAAAAAAAAAGAAAAAAAAAAAGGAGAAAATGTGAAGTTGTGCTTGTTGCTTGAGGATGTTCAGTGGATTAATATGATCCATACGAGCATATGTTTTATACAGCAGCAGCAGGTTAAGTCCAGAACTCCATCGCGGCTGTTGGGACATTTTTTTCTACTGTTAGTAAAAGTATGATCTTACGTTTAATATCAAAACAGGGTTTTTTTTGTGCATAAACTCAAAGCCAGTGTTTGCAGTAGTCATTAATGCATTGTTATTGTGCATGGGGGTGTTTATCATAACTACTGTCTATCCATACAGCTGCACTCCATTCTACTCAGGATCTATTTCACTGTGAAACAAAAATGAGAACCTGCTGATGGTACTACAGTGAAAGTCAGGTGTTCGCCAAAGTCGATAAGATTCGTCTACTTTAGGTTGTGAATGTTAGAATAAAGTTTTATGACAATGCATTAAACACTCATGTCATACAGTCCAAATCAGGAGTTTTTGGACAGTTACAGATTTTTCATGTTTTGGCTCTGTGCTTCAGCACATTTGATTTTAAATCTGTTAATGGACACTACAATAAACTGCTAATTCAAAGCTAATTTTAGCTCGTTTGCATTAACATAAAAAGAACTTGAAAGATTTATGCTTTTTATATCAACGTTCAAAAATAACTGGACATTTTTTTTCCACTTTTCATCATCAAGCATCGTCATCAGCCATCCTGAACATAAAACCAAATCATCTTCGAACTGGAATGTCTTTGATTGGCCAGGACAATCACCTGACCTCTGTCTGAATTTGCTGCATTTCAGGTGGTGAAGAGCAGACTAAAGGCAGAGAGACCACTCAACAAGCGGCTGCGTCAGTATCAACAAGCAAGATACAAAGCATCCTGAAATCTTTATGGGTCAAAGAGTTTCCCCCCAAATTGTAATCCAATCGTTTTATTTGATTTCATGTGTATCAATTATCCCTGAACACTGAATACTTGAGTGCTATTAACTGTTCTTATATGTCCAGTAGTTTTTAAAGTATGGACCAAAATGGTTGATGCGTAATCAATATTTCTGACATGATGTTGCTTTTGTGACTAAAGCACACCAAAAGTTGATTAATCCAGTATGAGTTATCCCCTGAAGCAGGAAATTGTACTCACAATGCTCTGAAAGCCATCAGAAATTGTGGACTGCAGTAGAATATGTCTGAGGGAAGTCCTCGGTGCATTGTCTCATCAAAAGAGGAATGGACCAACGGGGTCAAGGCTGCCACACAACAGCTCTTTTTTTTTTTTTAATTAATCTCTTCTGGGACACTGAATGCATCTCAGCAGCAGGCCACCAGCAGCTCAGTGAATGGGACAGCACTCATTCTGCCACAGAGTCCCACTGACATTTCCAGAGAGCTCTGCATGGAGCCACGGCTCGCTTTTTTTTCAGGAAGCAGCAAAGGGTTTCATTGTGAGTCAGTCAAGTTTCTACTGACCCCGGTCTCATTAGGTCCAACATCATCATCAATCTGTCTAATGAGCAGCTTTAAGAGCAGCGATCTGACTTGATCTTTAAATTTCATTCACTGTAAAGCTTGTGTTTACTACTTTGAGATCATGTGAATTCTACATTAATTGTAGACAAAAAAAAATAGTTGTCTGACGGGAGAGGATGGGAAACCATTTAACTTAGAAAGAAATAACTCAGTCTACTAGTTTAAGCTTAAAAAAGTGACTAATGGTGCTGCAGTGTGTAAATTCAAAATACAGCCATTATATATGGATAATATTGCATGTTCTTCCAAAACAATCCTATTGTTGATCAACACTTTTCGCTTGTCTCATTCGTAGTCTTAACTGAACTAATCAGCAGCAGCCTGACTGCACGAAGCAAGACAGGACAAGAATGTAGAAATAATTTCTTTGGCCTAAAATCTGCCACTCCCTCATCTACTTACAGACAATAACAGAGGTGAAAATGTCAGTCGTGCATGGTGGGAGGACAGATTTGCTCATTTTTCATTCCAAAATGCTAAAAAATTACTCCCTTCACACACGGATAGCATTTTAGTCACCCAAGAAAGATCATAAAATGAGAATGTGGCTCAGTAGAGTGGGCCTTCCACTAAATAATGAGAGGGTCGGTACAAATCCAAACTATTTACCATTTATTTCTAAAGCATTAACAATCTATTGATGTCATTTGTAATAAGGGCTATTTCTTCTATGTTCAGCTGCTTTGTTTTTATTTTGCTGGTGATACATCAGTGCATTTAATTATCAAGATGTTGCAAGATTGTACTTGCATTAACAGACTGGTTTATCGAAATAAAACGGAATAATTCTTTGACTGGTGAGAACCCCGTCAGTGTCAGTAACAATCCTATCCCTTTTCTAAGTAAGTGGTAAATAGACTGGTTCTCAAATAGTGTTTTTTTTTTTACTCTACTTGACCACTCAAAGTGCTGTATACAACTGCGGGGGGCTGACCCTCCAGCCTCTGGATGCTCTTCAGTTGCTTTGATACTACTGTCCTCTTAGCAACCCTATTACGGCAGCAGGGCAGCAGATAGAGAACAAAACACTTAATTTTTATCCGCATCCACTGAGCTTTCATCTGGCGGGTACACAAGCAGACACGTGGAGCGGTCAGCAATGAAAAATGTGCAAAAAGAGAAGGGGTATTCCAGCAGTTCACACAGCTGGGCCCAACAACCAGCAGATGTTCCAGAGAAGGAAATCACCTCTGCCTTTGAGGCAACAGCTGGACTCCGGGGCAGGGGCACAGCTGACTGAAACAAATGTCTGTAGGATCTGAGAGAGGAAGTGCGAGTCCAGTGGTTGGCCCTGGAATACAGGCCATCGTTGTATCACTTTTAATGGCTGGGAGTTTTTTCTTGTGAGGCTTGGAAAAAACAAAACAAGGTATGTACTTAAATAGTATCAAGGGTAACAGAAAGAAGAATCTACGATTGCTAATCAGGGCCAAGCCCCTGGATTTTGGCACCCAGCTATCACAGTGAACTTTGCATTTTATTGCCATCCAAAGTTCACACGACGTACCGAGCGTCTTCATCCTCCCCAGGATGAAGACGCTCGGGTATGTCGAGTTTACCAAAGAAACAGAGTATCAAAAACAACATATCAGTAGAAGCTGCAGAGCCTGAACAGCGGCTGGACCTTTTATTGCTGCGGCGCTATTTTCATACGTGCAGGCTACGGCTGCAGTGCAGAGCGCAGCGCAGCGTGCAGTGCAAGGCTGCTGCTCATGCAGCCAGGCGTGACACATTACAGTGTAGCGGCAACGCTTTGCTGCGGTTTTATGAGCTTCTCTTCATCCTGTTTCAGCAGCTTAATCTTTCTTTACCGCTTATCACACTCTAAACGAAGAATAATTGCTGGTCAGAAAGGTTTACTGGTACACACTTCACACTTTGTCCAAAAGGAGGGAAGTCCTGTTTCAGCGAGAGGGGCATCGCGCGGAAACAGACCAAAGAGATGCTCAGCCATTTCTCTGACTATTGAAATTTTGTTTTCTGACGTGCATTGATCGCCTTTGCCGATTTATAACCGTCTTCTGAGGCAGCCTGACAGACGAACATTTATTAACGCCACTCTGCAACTTGTAGCGTGCATAAAAGTGCAGCCGGCGCAACAAAGCTTCAAATAACTGTCAAAGATCCCCAAACTCCGAGACACTAGGGATGAATGCTGCTCTCTGACTTATTACCAGTACCCAACATGTTATAACACAGCAATGTGAACAGCTGCATACTGCAGCTTCTTCTCCCCAGGAAGTCAGAGGAAGCGGTAGAAGTTTGAAGGAGGAGGATGTTAGTAAGGCCACGTCTATAATCAACTCACAACTCTCAAAAAAAAAGAAAAAAGTACATTTCACCGTGAAGTTTGAATAAACTATCAGTGCCAACTCGGCACCACAATGGATCTTAACATTTATCTCCATCAGAGCTGCCAGCCACTACTTTAAAATTAACCGCACACTGCCTGTATTTTATTTATTTGTTTTTTGTTAAAGACAGCTCCGTCTCTAACTTTACACCTTACCTGTTTGCAGGCAAAAGCAGCTGAATTGAGGCGGCAACAGGTGATTCCGCTACTTCCCGACGTTCGCTTTCAGCTAAGAGACAGCGCACAGTTTGCCATTCACGCGATAAATAACCGACAGTCGCTGCTGAAGCGCAAAACACATCCAGTCCTGATGAGGAAGAAGTGAAAGCCGTCTCAGGTGACCAGAAACTTCAACAGCACCAAACGGAACTCGATAAAACTAATCAGCAGGGGGTTCCAGAGGGTCTCCTGTCAACAGTATTTACAAAACAGACCTAGAAATTGTAAAAAGCAAAAAATAAACAAACAAAAAAAACTTTCCTGCAGATGTATCTGCTGTCTGCGTCACCCTTCAGTTTTGAAGGAACAATAAAAGACCCCACGGCGATAAATTTTACTCAGTAAAATCGCAGCGAGTAATTAAAACCGATTAAACTTAATTTGAGTGAGCTTCGGTCTGCGCTACTCCTTTTTCCCCGTCACATTCAAGTTTTTTTTTGCCCCACCTTGCTTTTGCAGTGCACATGCGCGTTGATGACAGCTAAAAATAAGCTCTTACGGGATACATTTCAGTAAAGTCGGGGAAGGAATTTGATCATCGATGAGGCAATGTTAAAAAAAGTATTACCAAAAAAAAAAGAGGGAAAAAAAGAGACAGTCGGGATGGGCTTCTTTTAATTGGTTCAACCGGCAGACATGACGCATAATCAGCATTTTGCACATGAAGCTTGATAGTGAACTTACCAAAATAAAGCACAAATCCCGTTAGAAAATAAACAACGTGCCTATTTATTGCGATTTTCTCTCGGCTGGACTTTACATGCGCGTCTGCTCTGAACAGTTAAAACATGTAAACCAAGTTTTGTTTTGTTTTTTTAAGAAAGAAAAAAATCATCGGCTTTTAAAGAATGCGACTTTCACAACATGCTTCCTATAAAAAGACTGACCCACGTTCTGCGACTGTTCACATTTCACAGATAAATAATACTTTTTGATGCCGCTGCGGAGAAAATAGTGTTAAGTACACAAAGTTGCCGTTACAGCAGAACAAGAAGTGAGCCACCATAAAATTTGGATTCACTGCCTCCAGGTGGCCAAAAACGGACTAAAACATTTTATTCACATTCAGCAACACTGGCTGATGAAGTTTCCGAGCCAGACTTGTCTCAACAGATGTGACATTACGCACAGAGCCAGAGGAATGTTGGAGAAAGGAATCAGTACATGAATAGATAAATGTGCAGATAAATGTGCACAAAAAAAACAAATTCAGTCACTTAAAAATAATTAAAAGAAAATCCTCCTCAGATGTGGACTGCTTAAATTTAGCCTTTTCTACACCAACCTCAAACAATACACAATCCAACTCCAAATAAGGGCATGTCAGAGAGCAGCTATTGCAGGTCCAATACAGATCGGTACACGCAAAGCACAAGAGTTCAGGACACATTTCGAATCAGTACGGTCTTACAGAAGCAGCAAACGGTTACTGTCATTGTTCAAAAGATCTGAGGAGATATTCCTCCATCAAAGCCCAACAAAACAGCTCTACAGAAGCAGCTGTCCTTGAACTTCACAGTCTGTGATTTAGTGTATTGTTAAACACCAGTTTAATGTCCTGAAATAAAACAGTGGACTTGAGTACACACACACAATATTTTGTGATCTTGTGATTGCTCAACACTAAAACAACCTTATCGGTTCCTAGAAAGTATTCGGCACAGGATGTTGCGTCAGCACAAATGAATTAGAATGGATTTGAATCCGACACACAGAAAGCAACTTGCATTCAGAAAGCATCACTCTAACCTGTGTGGTCGAACTTAATTTACACGTCTTTTGGCCGACGTCTCACTGACATTCGTGTCACTTTGGGGTCCATTTTGTCTGCCGCTTCACTGACTTCTACCAACTTCTGCATATGAAACATGCCCAAGTTATGCAATCAATCTTTGATTGTGTAAAACAATGTTGGCTTTTGAATATCTGTGCTACGACAGGCAACAATGCAACATTGCCAAAAACTAACAGATCTGATGTTCACTGAGAGAATACGTATCAGTAGTTTGTCTGCAGTCTGCTGAATATTTTCTATGCAATACAGTAATGACTGAAAAACAATAAACACTGTAGGAAAAATAGATGTAACAAATCTAAACTCTAGTTGGAATTCGATGAGTCAATAAAGATCCTGAATGATCTGTACAAATAAAACTTGTAGTTAAGAAATTGGGCTTTTCAAACAACAGTATAGCCCTTCATCTAACTGTACCAAAATTCAACAAACTTATTTCCCCCTAAATTATCACGAAAAGGTAAGACTGCATCTATTTTACATACGGTCTTGTTTTCAGAGCCCTTATAACAATATAATTTACCACAAAGAAAGAAAACAGTTGCCTTTGAACAGTTATATTTAACATTAGATGACAGTAACTGAGTGTGGCAGTCAAAGCCAGTAGTAAAGGAAAGACCAGTGTGAGCTTGACTGTAAGCTATCAGATCCCAATTGTGTGTGTACACTGTGATGGATCTGTGTGTATTCACTGTAGGGCTTTTGGAACAAAGTTAGATCGCGAGGATCTTCGGAACTTTTCTGTTGGAAATCAGTGATTGTCGTACTCACTTTAAATCTAAACATTAAAGTCCCTTTCGGGCATTAAACTGTCAGCATCTTAACGTGTCGATCTGATGCATGAACGAGCACTCCAGTCACTTACTGAAAAAAGTCCCAACAGCAGCCTAACTCGTTGGACCAGCAAACATTTACACATTACTTTCAATATGGCACAAGTCTGAAAGCAGGCAGTCGTGTTGACAGACAGGCATGAACAAGATTATGACTATACATCTCTTGTGTATTTTAAGTGAGTTTTTTTTAGCTCACTATTGCCCTAAGCAGTAAAAAAAAAAAAAAAAAAAGACATTTTATGCCATTGACTCTGCATGTATTTTACAATAAGATTAAGACATTTTTCTATAATACACTTTCAGCTTTTCACAATTTGGAAACAAGATCTCACTGTGTGTGAAGGCTACAGCAGAAGCTGTCTCTGCAGCACACACAAAGACAACCAGAAGTCATGCTGTTCATGACAACAGCAGAGAACAAAAGGTTCAAACATGTGGTTAGACTGAGACAAACCTGAAAATGATCTTTGCCACAAGTGCTGTGCACATACTGCAGATATCGTGCACATGATACTGTGCTGGGTGTGTTTGAATGAGGCCATGAACAACTTTAATGTGAAAGTGGCCTATGAACAAATGCTGGCACTTCAGCAGGTTGATGAAACCAGCAATGTTCTCCTGTATTTCCTGTTTGAAACGGGTCTAATGATGCATTCTTTGACACTTCAGTTGTCATTATTAATGACAGCGAATAACATATCTAAATTTTTTTGCTACAGCCTCCGGCGGTCTGTTTTTCATAAGTGTTTAATCTTTTTTTTCCTATCTCCATCTACATGCACTTAGTCCTACTACACTACTGTAGGGTGTATCATCACTGGTCCTTCAGTATGAGGAAAAAGATCCGTTCACACACAGTTTAAAAAACTTCACACATGAACTAGAAAAACAGATCAAACTCTGGAATATAAGGCGTCCAAACCCAAATGGTCACGGAGGGTAAGAGATTTTAATCTGTCATGTTGACCACCTGACCCGTTATGCTGAGTGCAAGGGGATGACAAATTTGCAGCCGAAGGGAGAATGGTATTTGATTGCCACTTCCTGGAACACCTGGCGAGGAATTCCTATGTCACACAGGTAAACCCTGCCAGCCCCTTCAGCTAGAGGGAGTGGGAGGCAAAGTGAGAGGGACCATTTGGCTTCAACTGCCTGCCCCTGGCCACTAGCAGGGGGGTCGATGCTTAGCACTGGTGCTCTGTTCTGATTTGCCCAGTCTGCAGCTGCCCAGTACCAAGGCTGATCCATCAGGAATGTGTTCTCGTGACAGTCCAGACAGTTAATGATTAGATCCACAGGGGTGTCTGGAAGGTCTGTGGAGCCAGAGAGAAAAAAGAAAAACGCCACAGTATTGAGCAACCAACTGTATGCATTTTTTTCCTTTTAAATGTACTAGCCATCAAGACTGTTAGAGGGGGGAAAAAAGATGGGAAAAATCAATATAGTCACAAAGCAAACCCACCTTTGATACTGGACACCTGTTTGCTGCCGGTTTTGTTGAAAAGGGTGAGCTCGCTGGTTACAGCGTCATGCATTTTGACAAAATTTGGCAGAAATAAGATGACCTCCACTTCGTGATTGGCCAGGTGGCGGCCGCAGCTGATGCCCTGAGCTCCCTGAACATGAGGGCCACACAGCAGAGCCACTGTGGGATGCTGGTGCAAATTTTTGGGGGTGAATCTGGGAGAAGTAGGAATAGAAAAAGCAGGTTTCATTTAGTACTTTGGTAGAACAAAATGGGTCAGGTTAATCAGTATAGATGCAACATGTGTGAAATAAATGGAAACAAAAGAGACATTAAGAAATTATCCAAAATACAACAATCAGCAATGCAATGACAGAATTGTGAAAGAACAGAGTATGGATGGTGTCTGAAATCACTCATTACACAGTGGATTAAAGAGTGAGTTCACTATTTTGCTGTGCCGTCTCAGTGTATAGTTAGCATTACCAAATGCTATATAGTGCAGTCAAAGTATTCCACAATGCCTCACAAAATGTAGTGCCATTACCCAAGCACTGTACACCAACAAGTGCAAGAGCAGCAATGATGTTGCCAAGAACATCACCCACGTAGTGTTCGAGAGTGTTTTTCATTTTGCCAGAAAGTTCATGATATTAGCGTTCACATATAACTATGTAGGAAGCAGTGAGAGAGTGAGTGAATGATTTTGGACATGATCTATAGCTCAAATCGACTCATTTGTCATTTTTGCTACAGTTATTTAGATAACTGCTTACCTGTTTGGCCCCCCTAGTAATGTAAGTGCCATCTGACTCGCACACACTCCAGTCATCTCAAGTCTCCTCTCCAGTGAGAGACCATGGCGCTCAGCAACAGACAAAAGACGCTTGTGCAGTTCATAGGTTATACTTGGTACAACAAGTCCAGAGTCTGTGGAAGGCAAAGGCAACAACAATAAGCCTTCAATTCATTTTCCTACATTACTATTTCATTCATTCATTACAATATGAAAAACTAACCGGTGCAGTATTCTTTGGCGCCAGGCTGCGGTACAGTAATCTGTCTATACACGATAGGTTTGGCCTCCAGGATGTTTTCATCATGACGGTACCGTGTGGGGGTCTGCTCTTGAGGCGTGCCACGTGACCTCGCACCGTTACGACGCTCTGATATGTCAATCTCTGAGAAAACTGCAGCTTTGTCAAAAAGAGCCAGGTTTCCTTCAAAATCAAAGTCTGTGTCCAGGAAATCTTCCACGCCGTCACCGAAACACTCGTCATCTCTGTGCTTCATCTGGCCATTCTTTATCCCATTCTTCTTCGGTGTCACTTGATTTACCCCTCGATTACTAGATGACCCTGTTGGGACGGTAAATATAGTGAGCTACTTTGCCACAGATGTATATTTTGTTTAATTTTTAGTGAATTGAACAGCATTGCACGCACAGGAGTTATGTCTTCGACGAAATCCTTTAGGCTGGCCGGGTATATCCAGATGACGCTCTCCATAACTTTTAGAGCAGTGCTGTGGAGAGTTTAGTTTCTCCACATTTCTGGGGTCACCCCTTGGGACTGCAACCGGTGCGCTGGGTACCTTTGCAGATGCAGCAGAGCTAGTCCTACTATTATCATTTCTAATATCTAAAATTTTTAGGTCCTTTATGTCAATGGCACTGCAAAAAATAAGAGTCAAAATTACCTTAAATAACATATATACAAGCTCTGTCAACGAATCTAAAATGTAGACAAAGCAGACAGGGAGCAAACATTTAGTAGCAGAGACTTACCTGAATGTGACCTCTGGCACGGGACACTTGACTCCATTATGGAAAGGCTGTCTTAAGGAGATGGTCTGGCTGGACTGGTCCACAGATGACACTTCTCCCTGGTAGACTCCCAGCGTTGGCCCGCAGTTAATTGACACCAAATTGCCCAACCAATCCGCGGCCATATCTGCAGCACGTGTTATCAAAAAAAGAAAAGAGTATTTATGTAGCAGTTTTTGTCAGAGAAGATTTGTAGAGACCATAAACTTTCTGTTCGCTAACTTTGTGACTGGGACGTCACAAGTACGAATCGTCCGAGAGTCGTGACTAGCTTAGCCTCGGCCTGCTACCGATCTAAGTTTGTGCCACGGCGCTAACGTTTTACGAAAAAAAATGTTCACCTTTTCAGAATTACGGTAAAGATCCCTCTGAACAATACAAGTCAATAAACTGCGATATTAAATGCGTACAAGAAAACAATTTCTTCTTAAACTATTAGCTTCTTAGCTTTTTGAATGGAGCAAACCTTTTACTATTTATTACCACTTCCTGTTTCCGGAAAACGGAGCTTTCCAAAATAAGAGGAAAAGCTTAACAAATTTTACCAGACGCGCCGCCGGAAATCTGCGGAAGTTTGTTATCTAAAACTTTCAACTTAATAAGTATCTCAAAATTCCAGTTATTTGTGAGTAAGTCAAAATTTCAAGATACCAAACTTAGAATTGTGAATTATTAAGCTGAAATTTCAAGATAATGCAACTTGAAATATCCAGAGATTAAGTCGAAATTTTGAGATACTAACCCAATATTTTTACTTAAGAGGGCAAAACATTTTTCTTCAGTGGCAGAAACAAACTTTCAATGAAATCCCATTCTTAGGCTACATTTTATGGATATTATGGAAGCTTGTTTATGCCACTGAAAAAATAAAAAATAAAAAAAATGCTGTCCATTACTCCAAATTTCAGTTTAGTATGTGGAAATTTTGTCTTACCCAGAAATAACTCCAAATAATTTCCAGATACTAAACTATTCAAAATTTTCAGACAATAACCCAAACATTTGAATTAACTTTGTCTCACTTAAATAACTTTCTTTTTGTATTATGTAGCCTATTACTTATTTATTAATTTTCCTATTTAAAAACTATTTTGTCTTTTAGTTTAACTGCCTACATAATTTTTTTTATCCATTTATCCATTTTTATCTATAATTGCCACTGTATTTAAGGGTCTGCAAATAAAAAATAAAATAAAATGTGTAGCTGAGATCAAAATGAAGCTCAAAATTTTAAAACAACATGAACTGAGTACTTCTTTGTACAAAATAATAAGTTCTCATGGGTCAGAAATGGTGGAAGTAGTATCTCATCTGGTGTGATCCTATCTCAGTATGGGCTCTAGTACCTACTTGTAAACTGCCAGTCCAAATGGATTTGGTTAGCTTGTGTTTCTTCACATCCGGAATCATTAAACATTTGTTGCTGGTGCAAAAAATTTCATTAACACAGCAGTGCTTCTGAATAATGGTCTGACTCACTAACGCAGAGAAACAAATTTGGATTTTGCCACTCACATGCAATATTTCTCACTGATTTATAAAATTGTCTAAAGAGTATCCATCATATTTCTCCCTGGAGTTGAAATACAGCAAAATATATGCATATATATCAAGCACTGGTTTTCCCTTTTGTGCTTAGAGGAAGCATAGTCAATCATTTGTTGTCACACATAATTAATCAAGAAAAAGTGGTGCGCTGGTTGTTTGGGAGATGTTCTTCACAACTCATGTCAACAAATGAGTAAGTCAGCAGGCACAGTGAGCTCATGCAGAGACTATCCCAGGAGTGTTAACCATGATACACTCACCCAACAGAGTCCTGTGAACGGAGGCTACCATGGATACTCATTTCAAAGGCTGCATGCTGAAAAACATGTTATCAAAGCTGTGTGAAACTACAAGCAGAGGAGCTGGGAACTGACAGTGCACAGGAGAGGATTTCTGCAACAAAGGTACAGCAAGAGAAAGTGTCATTTAGTGCAACTGCAGAAATCAATTTAAGTGTCAGCATGCGCATCTGTTCTTAACTCTCTACAGTTGATGACCTGCCATACCGGCATTTAGATATGGAGACTGGTGTAATAAACACACGAAGAATAAATACCACTGAATTATCTAAATTTCATAAACACACTCTAATAACCCTGAAATGTTAAATCCAGATGATGATCATGAAGTAAGCAACGGAAATATCAAGACACACGATCCATCAATAGCCACTGCTGAGCTCCCATCTTTGTGTGAAAGTCTATCCTTGACGTTTGTGCAGACGTGTGGGCAGACATGTAGAGTGTGACCTCTCCCCAACAGAGAGAAGCATTAACTTGGTTAGGAATACGCTTCAGGATGTTCAGGGGTTCAAGTCCGTTTTCTCCCACAGACCTGGATATGTGGGACGCCAAATCGCGCTTTTCAGCCCAGGTAAGATCAAAATATCATTTTGTTTTTTCTAAACTTGAGTAGTCAGAAGGTAATTACTAAAAAAAAATTTTAAAATGCCCTTTTCTTTTTAGACATCAGCATGGTGTGGTACAACATCTGTATCAGGATCAGGCTTTCTATCCAAAGTCAGCACAAGGTTGAGGGAATATTTTATAGAGACATTAATTTTCAGTCAAGGTGGATTATTATGGCTAATTTATGTGTTTCTGAACATCTGGCAGTGCTGGTGGCTTCATGCAAAATGACCCAGGTCTGAGGAAGTGGCAATCATTGTCCCATCTGGAGCCTGAGAGTCCCACACTGTCATCAGGGGCTGAATTAAGTGCTGCCCGGGGTGGAAGTAGCTTTAGACAAACAGAAACAGTGCATTGGCTGCAGGAGGCTCATGAGCGACTCGAGTCTCAACTGGACCAGCTGAAGACCAGAGACATGCGGCTGAGCTACAATGTATCTGCACCACAGCTGCTTGGCATGAAGCACAAGGTGAGAGATTTTAGGGCAAGCAGATTCACATGTCTAAGATCAAATACATGATATGTCATATTTGTTTTGAATATCTTGCATTTGTCATTCTCCTTGGTTGTTTTGCACTGTTTGCTGCTCTGGATACATATTCAGTTTGTCTTGCACACAGCATCCTCTCACTGTGTAATAATGTGTCCCACAGCAGCTGTCAGGAGTGATGAAGAGCCCTGAGCAGGAGATCGAAGCAACTGGATTACCTGAAATTGAAAAGAGCAAACAGCGCCGAGAGCTCAGTGAAAAGTAAGTTTAGGAAAAGATTTACAAAAGAAAGTTTGATTGAATGAGAGGAGACTAAAATTTCTCATATGAAATTTGCTCACAAGGGTCTTAAAGCTGGAGAAGGATTTGTCACAAATGAGGTCTGCTTTGGACAGAGGAAGCATCGATCAACCAACCGAGGGGGCTCGAGGTTCGCTCAACATAGCATTACCTGTGAGTCAAATAAATGGCTTTAACAGACAGATGTTTGAGTCAGTGTATTGTTTCTCACTTTTTTTCTTTTTTTTTTTTTATAAATGGCTTTAAAGCAGGAGGAGCAGAAAGTTGACACAGAGCTGTTGAAGCTGAGAGAGGCCCTGAAAGAGGCCGAGGGCAAGGCAAGGACACTGGAAGAAGGACGTGACAAGGCACTCCAGCATCTCCAGACTTCTACAGAGGTGAATTTAAAAATATGACAATCTAACGCAACACTAAAACCAAATGCAAATATTCTGTAGCTCCCCCTTGTTTCACAAAATCATGTCTGACCCTCTGGAAGCGTTGGGGTGGGGGGTGGGGGGTGTTCTTGATGTTTTACACCAAGACACTAGTTGAGGATCCTTTGGGCCTTGTGGATTGTGGGGTAAAAGTAGCTCTTTGGAGGACATTTCTACCAGCTGTGCAAAGCTAACTGAACTTCATGCTATATTAATATAATAATAAAGTAATAATAGACAAAGGAATACAAACTTTTTTCTTATTTTGGTTCTGCACCTAAACAGTAAAATGAGTACAGTCAGGTAACCCCTGGGTGGGATTAGCAGGTGGGGGAGCCCTAAGATCAGTTTGTAGTGGCTCAATGTGGGAAAAAGAATCACAACTCACAATCATTTCTATTGTGAGCTACAGTAGACTTACTTTGTGTGCAGGCTGTGATCAGCTGACCCGTGCTGCTGCTCTGAGGTTTTCTGCTCTTTGTGGATTTACACAACTGAATTCAACAAGCAGATTTTTCACAAGTTATCTTGACCGACTTCTGTCCCCTACGCTGACACTCTGCTGTTTATACTGTCTTTAAACCAGACAGTATCACTTGGTATAAAGGTTGAATTGAGTGAATGAATCTAAACATCATCAGCTTAAATTCAAACTCATCTCTACTACAATTGATGTAACTCTGACCATGAACACCACGGCCCTGTGCAGCAGTCCACAGTACAGCAAACGAACCTGTTTATCCTGCACTAAACTGCAGCATTTTCATGCAACCTTTGAATAACACAAAGTTAGTTTGTTTTGCAGAAAGTTTCACAATATGAAAAATTTTTTATGTGTTATCGTTCCCTCCATTTAGACTCAGATCAGTTTGAAGGTGCTGTGATGTGAAATAAAAGCGGCCCTCACATGTCTGAAACATAAAGTAACGAGCCTGTTTTGAAAATGTAAATGAGTAAAAAGTACAGATATTTGTGGGGAAATGTAGGGCTTAAAAAAAAAAAAAAAATCCTCAAGTAAATACAGATACCTGAAAATTCTACTTAAGTACAGTCAAGTATTTGTACTTCGTTACTTCTCACCTCTGCTCCTATTTAGACCAGCGGTTTGTGTGAAATTAACTCCTGTAAGAATCATCAGCGGTTTCATGTTGTTGCAGATAGTTGTGTATAGTTTTCATCTCTTTAGTGTGCGTTCTGTTTGTGTGCACCCAGACACAGAGGACGCTGTTGAGTCAAATAGAGGAGCTGAACAAGAAGCTGAGCCACGCTGCACAGGATCATTCTGAACTGCAGACGCAGCTGACTGAAGCCAACAACAAGATCAGCCAAGCATGCCTGGTCAGTTTGCCACGGGTTCATTGCACAGCCACACTGTTAACCTATCAAATTATTATTAACTTTTTACGTTGTGCATTCCAGCCACCCCAAAAAAGCTTAAGTACAGAAATAAGATATTTTTTGACTGGTTAACATTCTATAATTTTGTCTATCAGAGAAAAGACGAGTGATCAGTTTTAAATGAAAAATGTTTCATTATGTTTTCAGAGTTTTCTGCTTTTTTTAACCTTTAAATATCAATATTTGTTTCCTTAACGCTCAGTTATCAGTTTCATAAGTCCAGTATTGATCGGGGTGTTTTGCTTTATCGTGAGTACATTTTTTGTACAATACAGATTGCTAAATTTCATCTTTAAACATTACCTTCCCTTTTCTCCCCCTTCCACTCAGGAAAAAGCAATCTTACTGACTCAAGTATTAAAGTTGGAGGACAATATAAAAGAAATGAAGGCCCAGTTGACTGAGACTCTGTCTGACAAAGATCACCTGATCCGGGTATTGTCTTTAATTATGATGTGAGCTTAATCCACAATCCATTTCTGAGGCATCGTAGATCAAAGTGCTGTGATTTAAAACTGTGACTTGGTTTCTGGATGTGCTATAGGAGAAGGCAGAGCTTCTCCAAAGGGTTCAAGTCCTGGAGGTGCAGCTGGAGAAGACTCAACACGGTTCAGAGGGTTGTGAGTTGCTCGACCACTTGGCTAATGCAGATTCTCACAACAACAAACAGGACCAGGAAGATGTTGTGATGAAGGAAGACTTAAAGGCTCTCAGAGAGGTGGTAAGCTTTAAGTGGCTGTTCTTTATTTGGGGGGAGGATTCTTAATTAAAGCACTGCCTCTCTGTGATTGCACCAGGGACTACGAGGAGAGCTTGAAATGATCAAGCCGAAGCTGGAGATATCACAACACGACGTACAGGAGCTAACAAATAAGAAAATCCTAAACGCCAAACAGATCGCAGATCTGGAGACACGGCGCTCTCAGCTGATCAGAGAAAAAGAGGAGCTGCAGAGTAAAACTGAATGCAGACTTAAAGAAATGCAGGAAACGTGCTGTCAGCACAGGTGAGATGGAGATCAGACACATTCTTCAATATGAGAAGATGTTTTGTTGTCATTGACTATGCAGTATAGTACAATTCTCTTCACTGGAACCTTCAAACTATTTCTCCAGGGAATCTGTGGAAGTCTTGAAATTAGAAAACCAGAAACTGCAGGATCAGCGCCTGCATTTGGAGGCTGAGCTGCTCGAGAAGGAGAAGATGCTACAGATGCGGGAGGAAGAGTGTCGCAATCAAGATATAGTGAGGGTCCAGACCATCGAGGAACTAAAAGCCGTGGCCTCACATTGGACAGAGAAATGGCAAAAGGTGGCTTTGGCCCTGCAGTCTACACAAGAGGAGTTAGAGGAATTAAAGGAGAACTCCAGAAATAAAGTAAGTACATCCCTTCACCATGCTCTTAAAGATTACATCTATTTTAGATATAGGCCATGCTCCACTAAAAGTATATGTAGAGAGGGAAAGTATAACTCTCTACATATGCTGCTTCTCCATCAGTCTATGAATATGCAGATATTCAGGCACAACACTGTGACTTTACTAAAGAGAATATACTAAAAAAAGTGCCCCTGAATATAAAAAGCCTGTAGATTTTTGTCTGCAGATTCAGAAACTGAGACGATCTACTAATTAAAGGTGCATTAAATATGTTATGTAGATGTTGTAACTTAACACTTATAATATTCAGGAGGGATGTGACTTGCTGCTGAGGGATGAACTTGCAAAGCTGGAGCTGGAAAGGAGCAGGAATCAGGCACTTCTTCACAGAGATAAGGACAAAGGCAAAGGTGACCATACTTCTCAGTAATCTGTGCCAAGTGAAAATATTCTGGAGGGGGATGCTGATCAGATATTTTATAGTCATCCAGCTTTAGAGAATAAGAGTCACTGAATTCTCTGACACTGTATCTGCAGGTGAAACGGTGCAGACTCAGGACAAAGGGACAGAGACATGGTAAGTAGATTTTGATGAGATTTCCCATTTCAAAATACAATGTCAGCAAAGTGCTCAAAATGAAATTTTGTGAGCTGCCTCCTCATCATGATTTTCTTTTTAAATCAGCTTATCAGAATCCTCTTTGTTATGGGAGCCACCATCAGACCTCCAGAGCCGCCAAAACAAATCCTTTCAGGTAACGAGATATTCCTCCCTCAATTATGTGCATTTTCAACACCTTAACCTAAAGTGGGAGGGGACGGTGAAGTGATGATGATGTTTTCATGTAATTGCGTGTGTACACGGAGTCCTGACAGCTGTCCTGCGTGTGATTTAAAGGTCAGCATCCAAAGCGGTGAGGCTCAAAGACTGAAGCAAAAACTTGCAGAAAGAGAGACGGAACTAAGTGAAAAGTAGGCTTTCTTACTTGTACGACATGTAATTTATATATAATATATTGTTGTAGACTCTGAAAATGATTGTATAACAGATAACCATGCCCGCTGTCTTAGAGAACATGCTTTAAAGAGTCTGGAAAGGCTGAGAGACATGGAAAGAAATGAGGCTAAAATAAAGATTTCTGCCCTGGAGCTCAAGGTAGTGTCACTACAACCTCATCATACTATAAATCAACACACATTTAACCAAATTAGACCCAGAAGGTACATTCATCTCTCCTTCTTATGAACCTGTTCTGCATGAAAGCTCATGAAAAAGGTTCCTGAAGATGGCCAAGATGAGGGAACAGATGTGTCGACTCCTGGCTCAGAGGGTATGAGGCAGCTTTCAAGGACTGTGCGCTGGTTTTCCTTTACTGAGCTCTGAAACCGTTTCCTCATGTTTTCAGAGAGCCCAGGGAAGGTGAACCAAATGCTGCCAGGCCAAAGGCTTCAAACTCTGAGGCAGTTTTACATGGTAATGTCCATAAATGGAATATTTTCAAAGCCAATCTAAATGTAACAAATGAGACACACTTTGTCCACAGGCTGAAGATGGGAAACCCTCTGTCGAAGGCCGGAGGGGCAAAACTGCCTGTCCGCTTAATTTAGACACAGAGCAGCAAAGGAGAATGGTCACTGAGCAGGTAGTGTATGATGTCAGCATGATTTCAACTCACCTTTTTTTTAAAAAATTCAGGCTAGCATTGTGGCTTCAGAGTGGCAATGTTAATCAGTCTGCTTATGAACGTTCTATTGAAATATAGTAATAAGAATTGGTAGGGGAGCCTTAGGATTTTGCACAGGCTTTGATAGGTCACACAGGATAAAGCCTGCAACAACTTAAGTTTGAATTTGTGGTTGTCAGTGAAATATCTCAGCACATTTTCAATGGGTCACCATGAAAATAAAATCTACTATTCTATATGCACATCAAGTCTAATGTTTAATATGTCACTGGTTTATTATGTTACCCGGCGGGATAACATATTAAACCAGTGTTAGCATGTTAGCATTCTGAATGCCAGCATAGCTGCAAACTCCACTCAGGCTAATTACAGCGTCACAGAGATGCTAGTGTAGCCAGCCTTGTTTCATACCAGCTGCAAATGACAACAAGCCTGATTAACTGAATATTCTATATTCCATTTGTAGTTAAAGAGTTTATTTAAGGAGCGAGAGGGGAAGGAGGCACAGAAGGCTAACAGCACCGGAGCCTCTTCACCTCAAGAATGGACTCCCACAGTTAAACCTGTTAGGGTAAGAAGCCTCAGCCATTTAAAACAGAAAAAAAACCCCACGATGATCCTGACCAGTAAGCATTGCACACCATGACATAGATTATACTAAGACCAAATTGAACATTTCAGCCTCTGTTTTGACTTTCAGGCTGCAGCAGACAGGAGAAACTGGCAGCAGGCCTCAGGTTTGATGCCAGTGTTTGAGGAGGATGAGGAGATTAACGACTGTCCAGCAGAGGAGGAGGGAGAGGCAGAAGAGGAGACCCATGATGAGGAAAGCCTCCTCCACCAGAGACAACCAGAGGTTATAAATGCTTAAACTGCAGAAAGCATTACCAAGTTGAAAAATCCATAAAATCCAACTAAAAGAATAAAACCGTAACATAATCTCTCCAGCCAACACTCCACTCAAAGGACCATCTATAATTTCCTGTGTGCATGTTGGGATGCTTTATAAATTGTATACATATAACATCTGCAGCTGATTCAACTTAATATCATTAGTGGCATTATCGTGGCACAGATTATATTGTGAAATTAAGAACCGCCCTCACTTTCATTACATATACACGCGCATATGTGCAGAGAACACTAATCCCAGCTTCTACTTTAATCAAAGAGCATCCAGTGCATGAGGAGGGCTGTTATTCTGGCAGCATAGCTGCTTAAATTGTACGTGAAAAAACATTTCAGCCATAATCTCAAATATGACTCCTTATACTTGGTAAATAATCGGATATGAAGCAAAGGAGTTACCATTCAGTAGGAACACAGTGGGCTCAACCATTAAAGGATAGGAATGAGTAACAGTGTGTTTCCATGTGAAGATCTCTGACTTCCTTTTCTGAACGTTTTTAAAAAAATGATTAAAATAAAAAACAGCACATTAATATGGCTGATCGATACCTGCAAGAGCAATTGTGAAGTAAGAGGTCTGAAACTGTTCCTCTCCTCCATCAGATGTCAGCTATGACTGCAGAAATCACCAATCTGAAGGCAAAAAATGGCAATCAGCTGCAAGGTGACGCTGCGCTCGAATCAGTGTAATTAGTAGTGTAGAAATGTGTGTGGTTGTGTTGTGTTTGAAGTCTTCCTTTGGATGTCTTCATCCCAAACAGGGACGTGTCCACAAATGGCCGTGAAGTTTAGTCTAAAACAAGCAAACAAACAAAAAATAAAGCCACCGATGATCATTCTTGGAGAAGTCCCCGGTTTAAATGAATTCATCTTCTGTTTCTATGTTTGCATCCTTTCTTTGGAAATTTTGAACCTTCTTCTAATTATGCCCCACCCCCTTTTCTTTTTTTTTCTTCTTTTTTTTAAGGTTTAAGGTTGAAGAGATCAATCGAGGATCTTAGCCCCGCAGAAGAGCGCTCAGATAAATCTTCTCAGTGCTCAGATGAATGTAGCCCACACTGGACACTTCCCCTCTATCCCGATGGAGTATTCCTAGCTGAACTCGTAGAGATCTGTAGCCCCGATGAAGAGGAGGGAGAGGTTAAGTGATGCGTTTGTGAGGACTCCAAAACTGAGCAAACGCCAGCCAGCTTTATGCCTGTTACTTTATAGAGTATTTTTTTAATTCAAATTGTAATACTTTCTGTATCTGTGTAACAGAAAATCACTGACTGGAACCACAATAACAATTTTAGCATTTTCAGCAGAGTAATGTTCAAGTAGAAACTAATAAATCCCACGAAGGTTCCTTTGGCAAATCTGTTTGCTTTTATTTATATAACCTGATGATTCCTCTTCATTATTTTTTTACATGGAGTTCTACAGCCAGAAATATTATTAAAGAACAGTGAATATTTACTCATGCAAATTGATGGCAGAATGAATTTTAGTGACAAGGATCAATTACTTCAGTATTTGAAAGACTACAGTGTTCAGTGTCCAAATGTTTTGGGGATAGAAACCAAATGGATACAAGACTGCAAAGTTGCAATTGCATGATTACAAAGTTTATTTTGAGCTTTGCTTCAACAGAAACGTAAAACGGTGTTGTTCTGAAAGGAACTATGCTTTGAATAGAAGAATTTAGTGGCTAATACACTGAAATAAGGCCATGTTTAGAGATTTGATTTGAATGGGGCGGTGGAGGGCCTGAAACAGCAGCAGCTCAGGGCAGCAACTGCATCGGCAGGCCAGAGATGGGAATCTTTGAAGATGAGGTAAACTGCCAGATTCGAAGGTTATGTTTAGTATACTTTATAAAAGAAGGAGAGTGAGGCATCTCGAACTAGATCACAGGCTTTGCCCCGTCCGTGTTCACTTTACGTCTAACCCCATTGTTGCTGCACAAAGAGCTCAGCAGTACATCTGGTCCAGGGGTCATTTAACAGTCTTATTTTGTTGTGGTTTCGGGTTGAACAGTGTGCCAGCGTGCCTGCTCCACATGCCGGCTGCACATGTCCCTCCAGTGAGCACGTCCCGCATCTGCAGCCTCTGCTCCAATGAAGACTCGACCAACAGCTTTAGCTTCTGAAAGGACCGCATTCTGTCGCATTAGTAAAAAGAGGAGCTGTTGAATTCTGTTGCGTTCACTTTGCAGGATAAATAGAGCTGTTCGCGTCATGTTACGTGATAAATAATGATGAAATAAAAATTCACTCTTTACCTGTGTTAGTATGAATTCAAGCATGAGGGGCAGCTGACTGATGTCTCCTGGAGGCAGGTCAAACAGGAAAGAAGTATTCCACACAGTACAGGAGCCGGCTTTAGTCTCTCTGCTGCTGATCAAAACTCCCTTGTGGTGCAGATTGATCACCACTTGGTAATCTATACATATGTACACAAACACAATGTGTATAACTTTCATAAATACTACTTTTTTTGCTTAGATCTTGAACATAGCAAATGATGATATTGTTCAAAAAAGATTGAAATACGTTTTCCAATTCACATTTTTAGCTGGAATTTATACTGCACTTGCACCACATTTTCTCTCGTATATAAAGTATAAGTTCTCTATGCCGTATTATTCATGAACAAGTACTTTCAGGTTCTGAAATAAAATAAAGCGATTATCCGATTGTGAGTCATGCTTATGTGACATATTGCACAAGAAACCGATATCGTGAAACCACATGGACCTGCATACAGGATGAGCTTGTCTGCTATAAAAAAAAAATAATGCCTTGACAGACCAACGCAAACAAAGATTAGACCTGTCAGATAAGAGTACCAGTGGAGATTGGAACGTTTTCCTGAGGATTGTGAATAGTGAAGGATTAAACCACAATGTCATTAAAAAAAGGGATGATCTCCTGATGCATTCTGGTCCTGTAAGACATCGTTTAATCCCTTAAACATTAAAAGCAAACATAGGGAATTACTTTACCTCTGCCCCCGAAAGAAAAAAGTTAGTTCTGCCCACGCACGCTTACATAATGCATCTATGCATGACGCCCTTATGGCATTCTGAAATCAAATAGACATTTTGTCAAGGTTAAGTGACACCAGACTCTGGTTTTACCTGCTGCCATCGATGTAGAAACAAGGCTGTCTAGATTATCAGCTCTGAGGACCGCGGCTTTAACACAGTGGGACAGAGTCTGATAATGAAGCAAAATGAAGATCTGTGGAGGACAGCTAAGCCCCTTACACATCAGTGCATCCTGAGAGGTCAGACTCTGCAGTCAAAGGGCAAAAGTCCAAAGAGCAAAAAGGGCATTCTTAATCAGCAGGAAATGCAACTTGAAAATTTAGCTCTGTCACACACAGCAATAAAGAAATAAAAGTACAGAAAATTTTCAGAAAGTTTTTTACATTTCTTTCATCTTGTGATTGTTCCAAGTGCTAAAATTATGATCAAAGGGGGTCTAGTGACAGATTAGTAGCCAAAGGGTTCCTAATTAATCAGTCAATCTTGCTATACCTCCAAGTACAGACATTTAAACTACTCACACATATATAAACATCACTACCTTTTTAATTTTCCATTCGCTTCGGTTAAGTTCTTCTGCTAGGTGAAGTGGTGTCAGCGGTGTCCAGTCTCTTCCCGCGCACTCGGCTCCCAGTTCACCCAGATCTGCGCATCTGGGGCTCATTGGTTCCCGTGCATTCACAGCTATTCTCAGTACACATCTTTGGAGCTCCTCCGCAGAGCTCACTTTGAAAAGCAGCTCCAGGCTGCGGGCTTCAGAGCTGGAGCTGGTCTGGACAGAGGCTTGTATGGGAAAGAGGTGCAGAGGTGGCAGGCTGCCTTGCACAGACACATCTTCCAGGCTGTGAGGTGTCTCAGTGAGGTTGAGGACAGTGACTGTCAGGGTTTGCTGCTCTGGAGAGAAGGCCATAGTGAAATGGAGGCAGGGTTTTGGTGATACTGGATGTTGGCAGCTTGCACTGGAGCCATAACTTAGTGGGGCCAATGGGATAGGTTTTTCTTTCACAGAAGGGGAGCCAGCGCTGAGTCTGGTGAGTCTACTGCGCTCATTATAAGATGCATGTTCCCCAGTCACAGTGCAGCGTCTCTGCATAGCCTTACGTGTTTTGGCCAGTAGTCCCAGTTTGGGAAATGAAGGCAGTGAACTATGACTCGGGTCTAATGGTTTATAAAGGGGTGATGTGAGCAGAGGCGTGCTGAGGCGGCGCAGGGAAAAATACGACTTTGGGGGCTCCTTTTGATCACAGGGAGTTTGAGTTTGATTAGAAAATGCCAGAGAGCTGAATTCACCCTCTGAAGTAGCAGCGCTGCTGAATGTGGACGGATACTCCAGCACATCTTCATCCAGCTCATCCAGCTGCTGCTTGGATGCTGTTGCTGCTGTTGTGGGAGGTGGGCTCTGAGCAAAGGTCACAGGTTCAGCAGGAGCTGGTGCTGATGTCACGGGAGCTTTGCCTTTGGCTCGACAGACTTTACTTTTCCACAAGCACAGAAGACATCCCAGGACCAAACACAGACAAAAGGTGATCAGTCCAACCAGAAGAAGAATCTGGAGGTGAACTGCAGAAATCACAGAGGATAGTAAGATCAGGTGGCAGAGGTTTACTGTAATTCACCCCAGTCACCTCTGGGATTACATAATAAAGTTAACGTAGTATTTTGACCCATGTGCTTGAAAATGTAGGCCCCTCTGTTTCACATTAGCAAACTACTAAATGGCTGCTTCTTATTTTGTCAAAGATATCTTAAAAATGCTGACATGCCAATATGTACACTGAAAAAATATTAATAATACGATTGGAGCAGATGGGTAGCAAAATTTATAGCTCTTCATTTCTGTAGACATGGGTTATAAAAGGAGGTTTCTGTGCTTGAATCAGTCAAAATCATGTAATTATCCAGGAGAGTTAGCAACACAAAGCAACACAAAATGTGCCAAAAACACAATAACATAGGAAAGAAACATTTGATGTTGTATTAGCTTTGTTTTGTGCATGTTTGAACAGAACAAAGGCAATAGAATCACATCTGTCATGGACCAGGCAGATGTTTCATCAGCACATCTATCTGGTACCATACCTTCTAATTGTTTGGTAAAAAGGACCTGCACCAGAAGCCAGAAGAACAGAATGACCATGATGCCCTCAATCATGCCCGTGCAGCAGAAAAGCAGCACAGACTGCCAGAGAGGCTGACCGGGGTACTCCTCGTCATGGTAAGGCATGGCGCCAGCAACAGAGCCTATTTTAAGAAATCCACAAGTAGAATCCCAAAGGTCTGAGTAAGGAAAAGCTTTTGCTTGACTGATGAAAATGCATTTAGGTTTTTAGTTCAAACCAAAACAAACCAACATTATTTTTGGACTACTAAGCAAAAAAAGGCACAAAATTTTGCACTGGCTCCCATCAGAACATCTCAATTAAGTCAGCTCATTACATGTTGTCCATAGGTTTAGTTTGAAGAGTTTTCATACAGGATGCGGCTCCCTCCCGAAGTGAAAGCTGAGAAGTTCTCTGCAGCTGTAGCTCTATTTCTCTATTCAAAGTGAGAAAGTCATCCTCCTATCCAAACTCTCTACATACCGTATGTCCCAGTCTACGGCCCGGGACAGTGATAACCTCATTTGCAAAGTGACTTACACAGTATTATTCCCCACTGGTGGGTGGGGACTGTGGGCGGAGATATCCATCTCATAATACCTCTGCAGCATCTTTCAGTGTTCCAGATGCAAATCCAGCATTTTCACTATAGGATAACTATCCTAACAGTAAATCCTTCAACCCATCCCCTTACCATGCTCCTTTGACCCATGAGCTCCTTTTTTCCATTAGTATTGGCACTGTCATCATAGGCCTGCTACAGGGTTAAGGAATTAAAGCTCAGCCTGCAGATCCTTTTCCATATGCACAATGTGATGTGCAGATTTTAATATTACAGTATACTTAAACCTGTGGTGTTTTTGTTATCATGATCCTGTGGCAGTGTACAATTAGAAGCCAAAATGCAGGGACTGAAAAAAATTAAATTTATGCATAAATTATTATTTTTCTTTGCTTTGCAGTTCAGGTTTGAAGTTAAATATATTGAAAACAGAATGTCAAAGCTCGGAGATGTGCATGTTTATTTGCGCATAACACCCCTGAACATGAATTACTGTGTCCGTAGGTGATGAAATGCTGCCCCCATCTGGCCACTCAAGAATTTATTCTTGACTTCTTGGATCTAACTTTCCAGTCTTGGAGATAAAAAAATATAAAAATAAAAAATATAAATTTTAAATAAAAAATATACAAACAAAAAAACAAAACTGGCCCCTGTTCTTGTGATTTGGTGCTACTGAATTAAAATGTTAGTTACTGAATTGGTCATAGTGCGGGCTAAAGGGTGCAGTGTTTTTTTTTCTTTTTACTCTTGGTTCCATGTGATGTCATCGAATAGGGATATCCCTAATATGGCCATCTCGGGCACGCAGCTTTGTCCATTTGCACAAGCCCAACCTGTCTCCCCATATGTCCCCAATAAACAATAACTTGTGATTTGTGTGTGTGCAGTGAGCAACAACCAGCTCATTTAAATGTCCAACAATTACAAAGCAACATTATTTTTGGTTTGTGCTTATATTTTTGGCTTCTATCAAGCACGTCTCCTGCTCTTAAGCTGTTAATTGCTCCACTGTGTTCACCAGCTACATGCGATCACATCTGCCCACTGCGTGGTGCTGAGCAGGTAGTGCGCTGTGGGGTTTAAGAGCTTTTTATAGGAGCGGATTAGCTACCCGCTGCAGCCAAAAATAAATAAATAAATATGAGTGTAGCAAGAACCAAAACAAGATGTGGGGCCTGAAAGCTAAACCTTACTGAAAAGTCAGTTACCTCTTTCACAGTGTCATCTGCACTAGAATAATATTGATCATAAACATCTTATATATTACATGCAACTTGAAATGAGAGACTAGCCTCAGTGTCAGCAGTCTGGAGATACATTTTAAGTTAACACTGAGGATTCACAGAAATATGAGTTTATGTAAAGAAAGAAAACTGCATTTGTACAGCACACTTTTTATTCCTCATCTCCACATTTACAAGAAATATGTTAATCCAACAACAGAACTGAAAGTCAGCCTTATTTTAACCGTTAATTTCACAGTGGCATTTGTTTGTGATCATACGTGTACTTGATTGTCCATATACAGTTTCAGCAAATGAACACATGCTGCATATTTCACTAAAGACTGAGGTAGCACCGTTTCAGTGTTCACTTTAAGGTCCTCGATGATACATTCTCTGCGTTTACACAAACATAACACAGCAATATGATAAGATATACATATCAGTCCAGTGAGTCCAGAGGACATTCCTGAGTCCAGAAGAAACCAGCCTGAGAAACTTACCAACATGGGAAGTCGACTGAGGTAAACGTTGTGTCACTTCAACTCTGCATAACAACTCCCAGCAGAAACGTCGGCTCTCGTGTCGTCTTGGATTTGCTCGAGATTAACGTTCTGTAATTTTGAGGCCTTGTCAAATGAATAAATAATAATAAAGCAAACACGAATAAACCCACCGGCATCCACACTCTTTGAAATCCCATTTGATTCTTTAGGAGGTGCGATATTTCTGTGGAAACTGACGGCTACAAAAAACACAAACCTTTGCTCAGAGTAAACCAAAGGTTTACCGAGAGCAACAAAAAAATGGCTTCAGGAGCTATGACACTGAACAAAGGCTTTTTGGTCTTCACTAGCTGCTCTTTGGCAACCACATTGTTCTACTGATGGAAAAAGCAGCTACAGAACAGTTTGACAATAACTACAAACGCAGCTGACACTCAAAGAGCTGCAGCATTTTTTTCCTCTAAAGATATTTCCAGACAAAACTGAAGCCCTTTATACCAGAAAGCTACTACATTAGAAAATTCTCCTAACAGGCACCGTTAGATAAACCGCGACGCGAAATGACATTAAACCAAGTGTGAGTGTAACGTCAACATTGTTAGACCTCAGCCTGTCCTATTAAAGTAAGAGAAAGCTTCCTGTGTTGAGTCCGTGGAATTCCTCCAGTTCTTGTTTGACAAGAGACGCGCGCGGCGCGGTGCACTGCGCAGCTCTGAGCAGATTTAAAAGCCAGCGATTTTAATTTGGTCCCTTTGAGGAGGTGGGAGATGAAGCGGTGGAACTCTGTGTGGAGGAAAGAGCACTGAAACCACTTGTTCCTGCTGGGGTTACGTTCTGCGATGACACAGAAGCCGCTGACTTCTGGGCAAACAGTTTCCCTACAGAAGAGAGTAGATATAAATAACTGAGACCATTACAAACTCGCTGCACAGTGAGCTTCTTACAGGCATTTGAAAAAGAAAGTTGTTTTTTTTTAAGCCCCATGATAGCTCGTCGAATTACATTTAGCAGGAATAACTTGAGTCTTTCCCATCGTTATGGAGGAATCTCTATAGCATTGCTTCAGCTCATTGGAATTTGCAGGCATTCATTTATGCACAGCTCTCACCACCACCGGTTGATGTTTGGACTTTGACTGGGACATTGCAACACCTTGATTCTTTTGTTCACCGTTTGCTGGCATGAACCAGTTTCACTTAGTTCATCACTACGTGTAATGGTTCCTCCATATTAGTGTCATGTACCACAAAAAATACACTTTGTTCACAGATTTCATAACTCACCTGAGTAAACGGTGCCGTTGACCTCCACAGACACGCTGATGCTGGCTGCTCCATTAGTGGAGATATTCAGCGACAGATCGGGTTTGCTTTCTGTCAGAAAACCAAAAATAATTCCAGTGAATGGCCGGCCCTAGAATAAGCATGCTACGATGTTGAGCGACGACAAGAGGTCAGAGTAGGAGAAGCAAACTCACCGTTGCTAAGTTTGAGGTTCATGGGGGTGAAGTGAGAGGCCATCGCCAGGAGGTTTTGTTGGAGGGCCTGCTGCATGAGGCGCTGCTGCTCCTCGGCGAGACGCATCATTTTCTTCTCCGGGCTGTCAGCTGCAGCTCCACCCGCTCCTTGCTCCAGCCTCTCTCTAAGGTGCTCAAATGTGGCAGCTTGTGCCAGCTGCTGCTGCTGCCCCAGAGTCATAGGCAGCTGGGGTATAACAGGGGCGGAGGACTCATCTGATTGGAAACAACACAGGAAAGAGAGAGTGTAAATTCCCCTTCAGAGAAAATATCAGGTGTTCATAATGTGTTTGAGAAATTACACTGCTTATATAAAAACTGATCACTGTAAAATGTGAATTTCAATCTGCTGGAAATATTCAACCAATTCAGCATTTGACCCAAGAGTAAAATTCATTAGTATAAAACTATCTGTATCCATATATGGTCATTTTACCACAGATATGAAACAAAATACAACGTGGCATACCTATGTTTCTCTTTAAATTCGGACTGGCGGAGGAATTCAGGCCGTTGTATGCGGCCGGAGTGGTCTGCATCTTGGGTGAAGACAGGAGCGCATGCGGAGCAGAGCCCGCGGAGGGGGAGTAGCGGTACAGACTACTGGTGTAGCTGGGACGTCGGCCTTCTCTGCGGTTACTATCGATGGCTGCCTGCAGCTCACCTGGAGAACTCAGGCCTTTCTTCTCACACTCGAATGCGTACAGATACTTCATATACCTGCATCGAAAAGTTTCACGAGTTTCCATAAAGGTTTTTACTTATTAGCAAATGTGAATGAAGAAGCAGATGGTTCCCTTTTAAACTCCTCATCTACAAACTGGTAATGCGAAAAAATGTTGCTGCTCTTTAGGCAACAATTACTGGAAAGTCCAGATTTTTCCCAACAAACGTGGACATTTTTTAACTATGGTAAAAGCGTGATTGTTCTGGTGGCGGTAATGTTGTTCAGCCAGGCCGTGCACTTGTCTTAATGAACGCTGGCTGGACTGGCAGTAAATTCTGTGCAGATATCCAGAGGATAAATCCCTCAGTCTTTGCTGAAATACCACCTTGATATTAAAAATCTATGTTTTCTGTGAAATGTTTTAGCAGCTACTCGACAGATTGCCATGAATGCAATTTCCAGTTTTTCCTCAATACATTGGTTTCTAGCTAGCTGCCTGCAACCGCCTGTTGTGCCTCAGAAACCCTACAGAGCCGCCAGCATAGACTCTGCAGACTGTCATCTTTTTAAATTATAGACTTGCAAACCATAAAAAAATACAGTTCTAGATTGGCAAAGGTTTAATTTACGCAAATTATAGTTATGTTCTTGCAGCATTTCGGTCAATTATGGTCTTCGGTGAATGATTACATTTCATCATTTTTAAATGATGGAGTCACAAATATGTACTAGCTCTTGAAAATATGATCAGTGCCTCTGGAGAAATGTACATTTGAACTAATTTAAAAGAGAAACCTGACATCTCATCAGACAGTTATTCTGTTCTGTGCCCACATACATGCTTCCTAAAGAGACTGTCAGCACATTTTTGCTAAAAATCTGAGAGACACCTACTGGGTGCGTAAGGTGAAGGCTGCGCTAGTGATGGACGTGGGGAGATTGAGGCCTTTGGTGATCTCCCTCCAGATCTTCTTGTTAATAACCTCCACCAGGCCTCCCTTCTCTGTCACAAGCTTATAAAGCTTGTACAAGTCCAGCACCTGCTTTGCCATGATGGGGATGCGATTCACAGGAGTTCCTGGATAAATAAAAAGCGTGTAATTGAAATGTAGCCGTTTCCGTTCTTTTGTAACTCTGAAAACATCGTTACCAAACAAGAGCAGTCCTGTTAAGGCACTATGAAATGGCATAAGGAGGAAGCGGAGGATGCAGTCATCTGAGTGGCACACCTGAGGGCCTACGGTTACAGTTAGATAATGTGGCTCAGCATGTTTGATCTGTGCAGATAGAGTTGTCAAATGAAGCTAGTTTCAGATGGATGGGGTGGGGGGGTGGGGGGATAATTCCACAACAGCAGCTTTGTTGATGCATTGATCTGAGCGCAGGCGGGGGAAGGGCTAGGTTAGAGTCAACAGCACCAGCAGGTGACAGTGTTGACAACTGACCCTTCCAGGCCCGATTTGGAGAAAAGCCAATTAATGAAGGAGGCTGAAAAGCAGTTGTAGAAATCAGATTACTTTGTACTTAAACAACACATGCCACAGACACACATGCACATTTTACATGGCCATGACCTTGGTCCACATAAGCAGTGAAGATGTCCTGCTGCATTTCTCCCTCTTGGATTGGGATTTGTTTTCACAAACAACAAATCCCAATCAAGTGGCTAAATCCAGGGGCGAACACGAGGAAGTGCTGACAAAAAACAACAACAACAACAACAACAACAAAACAAAAAGACTCAAGCTTCTTTAGAAATAGGCATGTTTACAGCCTCATACAGAAAAAACGTTGTCTCTAAAGTTAAGCAGGTACAGGCATCACAATATTCATTTCTATTATCCCAAAGTGCCGTCACCACCTTAGCTCATTTAAGCCCCTGAACTGGACCTCACCGTGTTTGTGGTGTTGTTCCCTTTCAGAGCATTTTCAGTACAACGATCTGGTAAATAATGCACACGTCTTGCTGTGCAGTTACTTCCACTAGTCAAATGTCCAGGAGGTCTGTGCTACAGTTTTTGGTTAGTGATGTTACTTAACATTTATTCAACAATACCTCAAAAAAAAAGTAAAGAAAAAAAAAAAAAAAAAAGAGATGCCTTACGCACTCACAAAAACAAATGAAAAACCCCCCATAAAAAACCCAGAAGAATCTTACCTCGTTTCTGCATAAAGACAAAGAGTTCGTCAAGAAACTCCTTCCGCTGTGGGTCATTATCTAGTTCATAAAGCTGGAAGGTGACACACATACAAAAAAAGGAAATCAGAAACAGGTAAATGAACTCTTCAGGCATTTGAAATGTTTACGTCTACCAGATCTACAAACCTTGGCAAAGTCCCGAGAAGGCTCCCCTCTTACTTTAGCGCCGTCAGTCTCCTCAGCCCACATGGCGTTTCCTTTCTGTACATACACCAAACCAGAAAACACATTAAGAAAATCATTTACAACAAGCTGCTGCAGAGTAAAATTGTTCTTCTGATTAGACAGTACTGACATCTTCACCGACAATTAATTCTTAAGCAGATGATTAATGAAGACTGGTTGTGTTTTTTTTTAAATAAGTGAGACACTTATTGGAGCACCCTGGAGTTTTTGCTTCCACGTACACCATCACGCCGTCCTCCCATAAACACCTGATTACAGTAAACATCTGACTGGGCGGAGACCAATAAGATGAAGATTAATTTAATGAACCGTGCTGTACTGCAAGTTTAATGTGACATGTTATTCCTCCGCCGCCTCCTCAACATAACAAAGGTTAAAAATGTGAGTGGAGGGCAGTGTGTGTGTGCAGCTGAGTGGAAAGGCCTGCTGAGTTTATTATCCCTCCAACAGGCTCTGAGAGCTGCATGGTTGTGCAAGTATGAAGAGCTCTTTGAGAGGACATTGTTTTTATTTTTCCTTTTGACATTACAAATCCAGCTCTAGCTGCAGCTTATGGAAAGCAACCGCAGGTTTGCCTCCTGTAGATTCTTGCTGGCGGGTGTCATTTGGTTCAAGCTTCTTTTTTTTTTTATATTAACATGTTTAAAAGTCAAACAAGGAGGAGACGTTTAGACAAAACATCCAAACGTGTTTTTGTATTTAATGGCGTCAAAGCTTTTAATTCTTATGCTTGCAGTTAATAAAATTAATGGACTGTCATATTTAGCCTTTTACTTGATATTTGTGTATAATTGTATCATTTTGCATTATACACACACACACACACACACACACACACACACACACACACACACACACACACACACATTCCTATTCACTAAATGTTTGGCATGGCAATATGGTCAGGCTTGGGGCTAAAAGCCAGAACATCTCAGCCTCTGTTTTCCTGGTTAGTCAGTTTAGAAGCGATTATCATTTGGCTTTCGCGCCAGCTGTAACCGTCCTTGTATTTATAGTAAAAACACAGAAGCAAACTGCAGACACTAACGCACATCAACAGCAGCCCGAAAAGTGAAACGCAGTGGTTCTATTTGACGTCAGCGCCACAGCCTCGTTAAAGTCATCTAAGCTCAAACCAGTTTGAGCTTAGATGACTGTGTTCTACTGGAACTTCTCGGGCAGTTGATTTAACCATGTATCCATTATTTACACACACACACACACACACACACACTCATTTTCACTCAGGTCTACCTGCACATGTAAGAAACTCTGATGACCTCCCCATGGTAGGAAATCACTGCACCATTCTCAAATTAAAAAATAAATAAATAATAACCCAGTTTGTCCTCTGGTCATTTCTAGTTTCTTGAGGTTAAACTGGTTAAACTCGTCCCAGAGTTTGCAGAGCTGTTGATACATCCAACAGCTTCGGCTTAGAATTTCTAATCAAGGACTTTTACGCCTTCAGCAGAAACCCTATTGAATGTAGACAAACATCTTTTGAGCATCAGATCGAAATAAAACCCTCCCCCCCTTTATTGATGAGCAAGTGAGACCTACTGCGGATCTGTTAACAAAGAGCTTTCAGTTAATTGCTCACAGAGCTTTCACACATCCCGGCCTGGGAGTCCTGATAGTATTCAGTATGTAGGCCAGCAAAAGCTTTCTTCTGTTTTGTTAAAGAGGCAACTTTTTTTTATGTGATTAAAAAAAAAGAAAAAAAAGATTTAAATTACAAATGATCTGACTAATGCGCATTACTTCAAAGTAAATTTCTCTCTCTTCATCCAGTCATGACAGAAATTAAGTCCGACATTAATTTAGTGAAATGTTAATACTAACCGATCGCCCCCTATTATGAGCTTCATTAAAATCATTCAGTTTCTCCGGCAGGGCAAAAGTGAAAACTCAACCCTCTCCAAATCACAATGCAACCACAGGGGGTCCCACATTTTTTAAGCCGAATCAAATTATTGGGCCTTTAATCCCCCCAGGAAGTCAAGATCATTTATCTGGCTCCTTGCTGTGCTGCAAGCTTGGGTGAACAGGGGCTCTTTATCCCCACCCAAGCTACATTTAAAGGCTTACAGTGAGACTGCACATAAGGGGTGAACAATGGCTGTCCGGCATGATGAGGCTTGAAAAGCATGTCAAGATTTTCAAAGATATTTCGGTAATGAATTGAACAAAAGAAAGAGATAAAGACGCTGCGGAGCACGACACAGTTGTAAGGTGAAAAGAGCAGCTATTTCAACCAGCCACCAATTAACTTGCAAAAGGCCCCATTTTCAAGTTAGTGGACGTATTAACATGGATGTTAGATAAGAAGGCCTAATAGGCAACCACTGAAAAGGGGCTCCATTTTGAGTCTCAGCTGCAGAAAACAAACAAAACCAAAAGAAACCTCTATTTCTCAGACAAAGAAAAGTGTGCGAGTGCGGTCACTGACTGCATTCCTGTTTCTCTGCCCACTTTCCAACACAGTGGGAAGCAGTGAGAAAAAAACTATTTGTGTCACACATCAAGTAAATCCGAATGAAATTAAATATCACAAAGAATACTTTGTGCGGTTAATCTGACCACTTACAAAGATCCTCACAGATCCGGACACAAATGGGTCACAGCAAAGGCCTCACATAAATTGGTTCTAATTATAGATTTGGGCTGTGGCATGCTTTCTGTGTTTTGTGCAAAAGAAAGAAAAAAAACAGAAAGCAAACCAATTCTCTCTCTCTCTCTCTCTCTCTCACACACACACACACACACACACAGACACACACAATTAAGCCGTTTCCACAACAGCCTCTCTCAACTCTCATTACTGTGCTTAAACTAAAACAAAATGTTCTTTATTGCCCGCGGCTCGGCTCGCTGGCCTGTGAAAAGGAAACACATTGTCGCTGCAGTGGCAATATAATGTATTGATTATTTTCAGTGGAATTAAGCTGCCATTTAGTGTTGCCCAGCGACGGCTCAATTATGCAAAGCTATCCACGAGGCTACAGTAGCAGTCGCGCTGAGACGTGTGTGCGTCCACGTTTAACTTTAACCAAAGATCAGACAAACTGGGAGCAAAAAGCAGAATTTAAAAAAAAAAAAAAAAAAAAAAAAAAACTCTTAATAATGTGTAAAAACCTGAGGAATGGTATCAAAGGCACCATTCTTCTCCTGTGAAAAACTGCAAGTAAATTTTATGGTTAGCAGTTTGCATGCTGAGGCACTAACCCAGCTGTCCCTGCACCTACAGGCCTCATTAATCAGTTTATTATATTGACACAGGGCTCTTTTCACATACAGAGGAACCAATCAGCTCGTTCGCCCCCCTCCCAAAAAAAAGGGGGGAAATCCTCATTTCTTATGAGCAGCCAAAGACATCTGCTGGGAAATGGATTGATGAATTTACAATTTTAATGCAATCCTTGGGCACATTTAAAGAAAATTTGACTGATGCAAATTGACAGTGGCTAACCCTTGAAGCCATAAATATACACTTGGGGGCATTTCATAGATCTCCTGCTCACATTTCAACTCCCATCTTCTCGGCCCTGAAGCGGATTCTTTGACGAGCCAGGATTAGACCACAGTCACGAGCTTTTAGCTCAGCCAGTGCCTAACAGGTGTTTTCAAAAGTCTGAGCCGCAATCTGAAGCATGGCAAAAAGGGAAAATATCTGGCCTGACAAGTAATTAAGCAGCATCACGTTTGGGGCATCTTTCCAAAAAGGGAACACTCCTTCCTACTTGTGCATCAGGAGGAAGACCAAGGAGCAGTGAGGAAAGGCAACAATACATACATACATACATACATACATACATACACACACTACTAAACAATTACAAAAGTTAATTTTTTTAAAAAAATTCTTATAGTGGATTTGAAATTCTCCAACATCTAATGGTACTGATATGAAAAAAAGCTTACCTGCTTTGCTGAATCTTCAAAGCCCCAGTCAGCAAAGCCATTTGGTGACGTGAAGGCCGGTGACATTAGATTCTTCTCCATGTGCTCCTGTTTTTTCACTGAAGGTGGAGATTCAGACGTTTGCTTCGCTGCCGCTGATGGAGATGTAGAATAAGGCTGGAAGGGGAAATGTGAAACATGCTGGAGTCGAGGCTTCTTCACCTGTTGAAGAGAACCATTCTCCTCTTCCTCATCCATGTCTTCCTCCTCATTGTTCTCTTGAGACACCAACATCCCCTTTTCCTCATCATCTGAGTTCCCATCCTCCTCCTCCTCCTCCTCTTCCGGATCCACTCTGCTCAGATGGTTATTTAAAGCTTGCTGAACTGCTTGATTAGTTTGTCCATCTGCTTTTTCAAACATCGCAGAGTCTTGTCTGGAGGCTAAAGCTCTTCCTGCAGCAGCTTGACGTGCAAACAGGAGCTGAGCTTGAAGAAGCTGCTTCTCCTGCAGGTTCATCTCCACATTAGCTTCTTGTTGTCTCTGCAGATGCTCCATCAACACCCCCAGCTTCATGCCAGCTGGAATGGACTGCGAGCACCCAGCTGAACTTCCAACCTCTGATAAGTTGGACTGTGGATAAATATACAAATCACTAATGGTTGAACTGATACATTTTAATATATATTTTTTTATTTAAACGGTGTGTGCTTAAGATGTTTTAATATGCAACAGCAAAGCTAGAGTAATCAGCATGTTCAAAAATGCGTGCAGAAGCAAATTAAGCAGTATTTAAATACCAGGTGAACTGTATGAATAAAGTTAAACATTTGCTTTTTCACATTAAGGTAGGCAAACTTTTTTGAAAAACAGGATGAGTCGAGATCAGAGAGCTCATTGAAGAACAATAAAGTTGGATAAACAGACGTTATTCACAAAAACAGCAAAAAAACAAACAAACAAAAAAAAAACCCGCAAATTTCTTTAAGAATACATTTGTACAAACATCCAAATGACTTAAAATAAAAAAAATAAAAAAAATCAGTGGTCTCAATTTGTTTAAGGTTACTTAAACATGAAAGGACCTTGCTGTAGGTTATTTCACAACGGGTTTCGTCGGTTTTATGGGACACATGAATGAAATTTAACTTCGCAAAAGGCCCACTTCAGTGCTTCAAACTTGTTACCCTCACGGGGAATTACAGAGAGAGCTTTAAAAGCGCAAATTCTCTTAGTAAAGTTCATATTTATCCTATTTTGCTTTGTTACTGTAACGAACACGAGTGGGTGGGCTACTAAAGAGTCGTCAATAGGCTACTCACCATTTGCGTCTTTGAGTAATTCATCATCGCCAACAGGTCTTACGAAGTTCTTCTTTCATTCGGCAGAAATTAATCGCATCTCATGGTCAGTTTCTCTTTTTAAACTGGAAAAAAAAATCCTCTTGTCGATCAAATGTGGTTTAAAGCCCCTCGCAGTGTAAAAGCTGGAGGAGGGGTAATACTGCCGTGCTTTAGCTCCCTGCGGTCACTCACGGCGCACACAAACTTAAAATATCTTCGATTGTCTGTGACTGAGCGGCGCACACCCCCAGCTTGGATGAATGGAAGGCCCGCCCCGTGCGTAAAGATCGTAAAGTGCTTTATCGCCTGCAGCTATGTGGAGCTTCCCACCCACTTCTTAAGGAAATCCCACCCCAAAGCAGAATCCATTGCTACTATTTACAAAGGTAACGTGACCTTTACCGTAGAAAAAATAAAATAAAAACAACAAACTACTTTCTTACAGCTCTTTTCTTTTGACTAGGAGAACAGAGACGAAGTGTGAAACACAAAAGGTGCGTTTCATCTGACCAAATATCTCCAGTGAATGCCTCCCATACTCCACCATGTAAATGCATGGGTGCGCAGGCTCTTAGGTAGAATTTTGCGCTTCTGTTTTCCAGGGGCGTTACCATATAGGGTAATACCAAGTAGGGTGGCACATGGGTAGATCAAAAACCAGTATGTGGGCCCAATTCAAGTAAAAACTAAACCAAAACAAACTTGAAAATTGGATGAAAATTTGAATTGTGTAGGACCTCCAGCCTCTGTAGACAGGCACTGGGACGCATGGGTGTCTTGTAATGCTTTAATATGTAATTAAGATTCAACCACAAGGCAATGGAGCTAAACATCCAGCTCTCGATGTCAAGTCTTGCTTGAAAAAATAGTTCAAAATGAAAGCTGTGCCAGCATGAGACACGTTACCTTCAGATGGGCGTCCTTGTTGGACTTTCTAGCAAGGGAAAGTTTGTATAGGTGTATAACTTAGGATGACCTTCTGACCTCTCTCAAAAAGAAGTTGCTTTATGTTACTGAGGTAAACCCACCCAGTGTTGTAACGGTGACACGAGGCAGGCGGAGAGGCAATTTTGATGGCTCAGATACATCAGGGTCACCATGTAACAAAGAACTAAAATGAGGCAGAACTAAAATGTAAATGCCTTAAAGGTGTTTAGTTACTAGTCTGTGTATGAGGAGTGGATATTTGACTGTCTGTTCACAACCATTTCTTAACCAAATAAGTTTTCAATCAAACGTTGCTGAGAGTTCCTGTTCTGTAAGAGACGCTCTGACTGGACCTTGTGGTTTTTGCCATCATACTGTGACCAGTTTTGGGGAATAACGCCATTGTTTCAACCAATGGTGTTTCCTGGGGAAAAAATAGCATCTCACACATCCTGTGTTTTAAGTTTACCTTAGAGACTTGTAATCTGTGTATCAAACCAGTTATTTATGCCAGAAAAAAGAAAGGTGACTCACATCCCATGTTCTCTTTTTGGTCATCCATTACGGAGCATCATTCAAATTTGCCAGGGCGGAGCCACACCCCTGCTGTTTTCCAATAACCAGTTCAACACATTTATTTGTGAACGGATTCTGAAGTAACAAAACTCTTCAAGCAGTGCCAACAGGAGAAACGTATCCTTTCTATAGCTGCCTGCTAATAAAAGCTATCTATAAATGCAATCTCGGCGCCTTGGTGAACATTTGATGCTCCTCTATTCTGAGCAGCAAAATAGTACATGTGATTACTCTGCTTGCTCGGGGAATCAGCGGCTATAGTTTCTCCCACCAGTCTAAATAAAGCCCAAGGCAGACGCTGCTGACATGCGCTGATTGATTCCAGAACGAGAGCAAAACTTCAGCCATCAAATAAAGCATTTGTAGACTTGAAGGTAATCAAAGAACAGACAAAATATCAACTGTGTTTTACTTTAAACCCGGTAATAGAGACTGAAATGAAAACGCAGGATGTTCTTGCTGGTACTGAGATCACAGACAATAATAACTGGTCCATTGTGGTACAAAATAGATAACGCCCATTTCCTGTACCTGTATTCTAGTAAGCCACCAATAATAGTATCAAGTATCGTAACTTCTCAGGAACCAGTTCACACAGATAAATTAAAAAAGCATCTGTAAGAGTCCATTATTCAAAATCTCGTTTCTCTAAAATCTTCCCTTCAATCTTAGACCGGTGTGACAGATGTCAGTCTTCATCCTGCAACTTAAGCCACTTGTTTTTCTTCTGCCCAAACTTGCGCAAATTCTGGAGTAATTTTTTTTTTCTGTACTCTCAGAGGTTTTTGGAACCCAGATCTTACTTATTTTGTAAAGTCTGAGTCCATTCCACAAAAGTATCTCTGCAACCCAAGCCTCCTTTAAGCATCTCAAAATACCTAAAGAAGCAACATAGCCTAAAACATAAGTCACTTGTCACTGCGACTCCATGGCACGGATTTTTTGTAAATAATGGGAAAAATATTGCACCGAAATAGTTTTGTTCACTGATTTTTAGGTTGCACATTTAAGGGGACAAATGTGCGCTGTTCCAAATGGCACCGTCATAGATAGAAGTATACTTTATTGTCCTCTGTAGCGTAATCCATTTTTAAAATCTAGAGTGGGCCCAATTATCACTTGCAGTTTTTTTTTTAACCATTTCATACTGGAGATCATTTCTGCACACAGTAAGTTCATACCAGACTACATAAACAAGTATTGAATTATTTAAAATGGTCATGTTATACCCCCATATGAAATATAATTAAGAAAATGTCGTTCCTTAAAATATTTTTATCTAAAAAGAAATTTTACTTCTGTGTTCCATCAATATTTCAGACATCTCATAATAATATTACACCATTTCATTTGAACAAGTTTATTTTACCCGCACATAAATTCTCCCTGAAATGAAAAAACAAACAAAACAGATGGTAGATGGCGTACAGTAGAATGATTTCACATTCATATGGAAATGCTGCTCCCTGGTGGTAAAATGTGACTCCTAGAAGACACACTTGGACAACATGTATCATTTAGTGATGCTTTGTTCTCTGCTAAAGCAATCAGTAATGAAATATTACTCCAATTACTCAAACTATTGAAAAATACTTCATATACTTATGACACTCAAAGATACAGTTTTCTTTATTATGTTCAACAATATTTTACAAGCAACAGACTTAATAAAGGCCAAATTAAATATCACACATTTTATGAGGCAAGCATCAAAGTAAAAGCGTTCTGAGTCCTGGTATGTTCTCAGATCTCAAACAAATAAGCACACAGCTGTTAAACAGCCATCTTTAAACACACGTGGAAGAGAATAAACATGACAGACAATTTTAACACCTGCTCTGCTAAACTTTGTCAATGCCGAGCTCTTCAGGTGTAGAGATGCCAAGCTCAGTTAATGCAGGCCGCAGCTCCTGGATCACGTACGGGTAGATATCTTTATGGGATCCAGCTTTGTCCTGAGGAAATAACCGATAAAGCCCATTAATTACTAACATCTGACAACTGACTGCAAAAGTGCTGGCTGGCAATACTCATGTGCCTTTTCCTCTCACCTTCACAGCTTCCAAAATTCGGATCGCGCTGGCCAAGTCATTTAACCTCCGACAGGCTCTCAGTGCAGCCTCGACAATCTTTGGCTCGGGTACCAAATCGTACCCAATCAGCGTGTTCATCCCTGAAACAGGAAGTTTCATTTAAACTGGAGATCAGAGAAAAAGACTTAAGGAACTGTGTCCAAAAAAGATTAACCATTCTCATTAAATTACTTTTCTGTGTAGTCTGACATACTGTATTATACTGTACTACAGTTCTCTATAAATGAGGCTGAGTTACTCGTCACATGTCCCAAATTTGTATTATTCCAATACTCAACAACAAAGGTGCCACTTGCTTATGTCGAGTCTGATAAATTCAGTGGACAGGGTAGGCTGTTAATTAGGATAAATTAGCTGTGAGATAACTCCACATACTGCAGACAACTGCTGTCTGGTGCTTATTTATAGAGTGCACGCAGCCTGTGTCATTGTTTTAGCAGTGGTTAATAATAGAGACGGGTTTTACCTGTTTATATATATGTAACACAATATCACGGTGAGTTTCTCATCAAGCAAAAGGAAACTTGCTTTTTAAATTTTTCATACTGAATGCCAAAAAAACCCTCAGTTTTTACAATGTTACGACTGGATTTCAGAATCGAGTTTGATGAGCATTTTTGTTAAAAATACAAAGTGAACATGTCATTTTAATGATAATATTGCAAACTTCGAGTGATTATTTAAGCAAAATTCTTGAGTTTTCAGTAAATTATCAGTAAAGCACTAATCCTCTAAAATCAAAATCGTCATAAATCACTCTTGCCAATTTGCTCCAAAATTTAAGAGGCCAGATTTTTAGTAACTACAATTTCCGCTGACTCATGACAAACACTTATACCTCCTCATTGAATAACAAAAACACTAAAAACACCTTCCTTGTGCTAACTCCATAAACTTTAATATTTCACGTTAATATTTCAAATTCTGAGTTGCAGTAACTTATATTCATTCAACATCACCATATTCCACAAACATACCTTTTCTCAGTTCCCATGCGTCAATGTCTGGCTTGTTGAAATAAGTGACCCAGCGGGCATCGAACTCCTCATCAGTCTCCTTCTTCCCATGTGAGTAACACCTTGAGGCCAGAAGAGCTGCATGATAAAAGGAATTTTTACTGCAGCAATCTGTTGCCAATAAAAACAAACCTCCTACAGTGCCTGTTAAGTAATGCAGCAGGACTGGGCTGCATCATATTTTTAAATTTTCATACAGGAGGTACACTTTAATGTAATGCAGTTCAATACACCACCACCAATTATAACCTCAAAAAAATAAACCTCATTAACTTTTTGTCAACTAAAACTGAACATGCAATAGCTTCTTAAAATAGATTTGATGGCATCAATGTTATTGTAATGAACTGCATTAGATTTCATGCTTGTACCTAATAAATTGTCCGGGTTATGCGTCTACAATGGAAAAAGCATAAATTCTTCCTTGTAATGTGATGCAGCTGGATCACTGCCATCGTCCTGATGTGACCTACCTACTGCACGTAGCAGACAGACACACAAGGACGTGACAGACCGGAATTTCTGTCATTTGGTGCTCAGGTATTTAATTATATAACTATATATTGTCTGAATGAAAGTTTGAATGAAACAATATGATTCAGGCATATATTACGCTATCATTTTTAACAGCAAATAACCTATAATATAAGCAGATTATTTATTTAGACTTCTTGACCCCTGAAGGTAAACTAAGACAGTGAAGAAATCTGGCCTCACGACAACATCAGTACTCTGCGCCAAACTGTGTTTTGACGCTGAAATATTCTGCAGTCACCTAACCTAGTTAGCAGGTTAGCAACTAGCATCAGCCGCAAAAATCACAGGGCCCCGGACCAAGCCTTCTAACCGGGTCACGGCAAGGACACAAACTCTGCCGATAGGAACAACGGGACATTTTCAGAGCAGAACACCCCACAGTTTACGTGGGTAGAAGCTGGATAATTAGACTGAAACATCAGCACACCGTTTTACAGCGATAATTAAATAGTTCCAGTTACCCGAATAAAAGCTAGTTAGCTTAGCCGTAAAGGAACCACAATATGCCGACAGTCATACTTGATTTCCGTTACACCGTCGCCCTGACCGGTTTCATAAGCAACTATGTCAATGAAATATATATATATATATTTACAAGGGGTGAAAGTGAGCAGTTACCTTGGCACCCTGGTTGTGTCCGAGTTAAACTCCGGACACCGGACACCGAGAGTCGGACGGCGGCTCTGAACATATTACCAGACGGAGAACAACGCGGACCGGCGCGGTCTGGCAGCAAGAAGCTACTGCTAACTGGGTTAGCCCGGCACGTACGCAATCTCTTGCGCATGCGCAAACTGCAGCTAATTTGATATTTACCTTTGACTTCCTTGTGCTTTTGCCAAATGGTAAGGTTGAGCATAGATATGTATACATAGATACCGCATTGATCGCTGACTCGTATGCCTACGTCACCGCCATATTGGAGGGGGCA
>JAVDPK010002769.1:860508-872079 GCA_034780415.1 Cichlasoma orientale | reverse complement strand
CACACACACACACACACACACACACACACACACACACACACACACACACACACACACACACACACGCACACACACCTTTAAGTTGAATGCACTCAAAATAACCTTTAAGCAGACGCCTGTGGCAGGTGGTTGGAGAAGAATAGTAATGAAGGATTGATCGAGGCCATTGGCAGAGGCTGGCTAGTGTCTGATGGTATCTCTTTCTTGGGGAATTCAGAGTGATGGCAAACCTCAGGTTCGGTAACCAGGCAGCTAAAGCCAGTGGACAGGATCCTCTGATGGTCTGACCTGCTGACCGGCTAGCGGCTCACAGTTTGTCACCGGCCGCAGGTCCACAAAGGTAGACGTATCATCTAAACACATGAACTTATTAACAAGTAGAAGGATTTAAGAGTCTGGTTTTTAAAAAGTAGTCAGTTGATATACATGTTATTGATTCAGCATAGCGTCACAAAGCAGCAATTGTTCAACAACAGATGTCAAATCTTTCAAATATTGTACAATGAAAGAGGTAAATATGCAGCAATATGACCCATCAGGGTTTCTTGTTGATGATGAGTCCAGGTAACTGCTTTTAGCCCTTTGACTGGTGCAAGAAACATTCAGAGCAATCTTAGTGCATCGCTGGTTTCAGGATGTTTGATTATCAACAACTGTGTTTTTTTCCCCCCTTATTTTAATGAGTTTGAACTAAAACCAGAATCTCACTCATTGACACAATTGCTTCGATTCACAGTACTTTTGCATACCAGTAAAAAAAACAAACACCCCCCCCACACACAGATTATTGCATACTATGCTAATGGCACACAAACCTCGGCTCAGGTGGATGTTCTGCACCAAAGTTATTGCCAGACTGAAATAAGTTGGCGTCTATTGCGAAAACCGTCATCATCTTTAACACATTCAAAATGAGTCCCGCTCCTCCCACTCGAACATTTCATTACATTCATTACTTAGATTTTTAATACTATCTGATCTGTGTGACCCATTTGGGTGTGCAATATTGCTGGAAAGCTATCTTGGAAGACGTGCCATCATCAAGCCTTCAGGTTATTTCTGAAACGAGCAAAGTGCACAGTCTGTCTCTCCTCGCATCTCTTAAGGAGCGACCCTGCGTTCGCGTGGCGCTCTCAGCAGTGGGGATATGAACAGAGGACAGCAATTTTTGGTTTCAATCATAACTGAATACAGTTGTGGACAACATTCCAACTAAACAGGTGTAGCTAAAAGGTTACACAAAATTGCGTGGATGATGGGGTTTTAAACAAATACAAATCACAGAGTGCGGTTAGAATATAATACACAGAACGATTGATATTTTCATGAGGTGTTACATATACCCATCGATACATTTTGGATTTTATTACCATTTTCAAAGACTCAATGTCCTGTAGAAAAAATATCTGTCACTGTCCATTATCAACCTTGATCCATTCACTCTGATTAAAAAAATGACACCACTGATCTCCAATCTGATTAGAATACCACACCCTCCTACTTCGAATTTTTACATAGTGGTTAAAATGATGCCAAAATGCAGATGAGCTTCCTTTTGTTCAGGGATTAAAGGAGGGTGTGTCTGAATCTCACAAGTTGGACGGAAGTTTGGACTGTTTGTGTTCTTTCTCTAACATTTTAGCAGGGGATCTGGTGGGAGGAGAGTGAAAACCAACGGACTGGTGCTGAGGCTCAGGCCCTGAATGAGTCCGACTGACAGGAGTGGCTTGACCCGGGATCGGGGTGTAGGGTTTACTGACAGCCATCGGTGAAGAGAAGGGGCTGGGCGCACCTGCTACGCCCTCAGAGGAGCCGCTTATGGCCAAAGGCCTTTCCTGGTGTATAGAGCTGTGAGAGCCTGAGATAGTCTTTATTTCCTGGGTAAAGAGATCCACCGAGGACTCTGCCCTCTCTTTGAGGGTACAGGCCACCCTGGCAGGGCATGAGGTCTGAAGAGTTAGAGGGCTATGAGAGTCCATGGTGCTGGGGAGCTCACTGTGCCAAACTGTCCTTCCCCTCACAGGGCTTTGGACACCGGGACTGTGGACAGGAGGCGTGTAGCAAGGCGAGGCCTCGGCAGAGCCATACTGGGCCAGGGAGGCGAGGGCTGAGTGCTCTGGGAGAACCTGCGGGAGGAAAACAGACTGGAGTCCTGCCAGGCTGTGCTGGGCCAGAGAGGCTGCAGCCCCTGCTCCAACTGCAGACACTGGCTGATTAAATCCAGCAGAGGACTGTGTGTTGGTGATGAAAGGAAAATGTGGGAGGTTCAGGCCACTGGATCTCCTGCCTGCTCTCTCATTACTGGACCCCATCTGCTGTGTGGTGATGTGAGAGGTTTGCTGCAATTGGCTCAGTATGGGGCCAACTGAGCTTGAAATCAGAGGGGTTAACGCAGCGGCTGAGGGGGCTGGGAATCTCCCTGCTAGCCTCCCTGGTGCCCCTTGTTGGAGTAAACCTATTGGTCGTGGTGGGGTGGTCATAGCACCATGAAAGGGCTGGGAGTGGAGCTGAGCAGAGCAGGTGTAGGAAACGGTGGCCTGGCTAATGGGAAATACTGACGCCATGCCAGAGTGGGGAGGATGGAGCAGAGGCTGGTGCATGGGCACAGGCTGGTGTATGGGCAGAGGGGTGAGGGGCTGCAGACTGCTGGTGAAGATTGGCTGCGATGTCAGTGTGGGTGACAAAGGCCCAGTGGAGAGCTGCTGTGTTCTGGGGAATGCTAGTGTGGCCGTCTCAACCTCAGATCTAAGGTTGGCAGAGTTGGCAGGAGAACTGGGCCCTGAACCACAGATACTGGAGTTGCTTGCTCCAACATGTACTCTCTTCGAATGGCTGGAGTGCTCCTTCACAGAGCCGGGGTGTGGTACCAAAGGATGGTGGAAGAGGATAGGAGGAAGCTGGGACTGGTGGGCCAAGGCCATAGCCAGTGGGGTGGTGGCAGCCGCAGCCTGGAGTGGGGCCTGAACCAGTGGAGCCCAGATGACAGGGGTGGGTGACGGAGGAGCAGGCGGACGGTTTACACTCTGTGCAGTGCTGGTTTGGTTCAGCTGAGTGCACTGGGCCATGTCACGGTCGTGTTGCACTATTCTTTGGATGATCTCATTCTCATGAAGGTTTAGTGTGCCAGAACTTTGGTGATGCTGAACTTTGTGCTGAAGAACAGAGTTCCTTTTCCCTGCAAAGAAAAGGGAAAAAAGGCCGTGATGCATTTTCAGCCGTCCCTTTTTTTTTCCACAAATGACGTCCCAAAACATCACAGTTCATCATCATCACACACTCTGAACTAGAAGAGTCACATATTTTAGAAATATTTTTAGTTTTTAAATCTACTCATCAACGCAAATATCTAATCAACCAATCACATGGCAGCAACTCAGCATATTTAGGAACACAGACATGATAAAGACAACCTGCAGACATGTTGTTGAATCTGTGCCACAAAGAAGTAAAACAGTTCTGAAGGCAACCCAATATTAGCAAGCTGTACCTAATAAAGTGAGCGTGAATTAACTGTTTTCCATTCATACAAGATTTGTTTACTTTGTTTAGTAAAGATCATAGAGGCTCGATTTATTTGACCTTGTTGTGTGTAGTAGTCATTTTTGTATCATTCACCTTTGATGTATTGGTTAAAAAAATCATCTGTCCATTCATCCTTCAGCCTGTAAACAGGTTTTATCTCTTAATAAAGGACTCACCTATGCGGTCCAGGCGGTCGAGAGCCACGGTCTCAAATGCCCTCCTCATCATGGGATACTCCTCCAGCACCTCATTGAAGTGGTCTACTGACAGAGAGTACAGCCGACAGTAGTTATCTGCTTGCACGCTGGCGGTCCTCCTGCCTCGGGTCAGCAGGCAGATCTCTGCAGGGAAAGAGAGAGAGAGAAAAACAACTTAAATTATTTGTTCCACCTCTTTAAAAGACTTCCCGCAGAGTGCAAGACAGGTATTAACAGCGAGGATTAAAAACAAGGCATTACAATGAAGCGTTATATAATGAGTCGCCCCCTTCTTCCACAAGTTGTGCGATACGCTGCGAAAGAATTCATATCTTTTTAGATCCATTCACAAAAGAAAAGTCAAAAATAGTATTAGTAGTGTGAGATGATAAAGCATGAAAAGGCTGATGCCTCTGAAGCCCACAGATGGAGCACTTAATGCAATTTCTGCAGCTTACAGTTTGTTCTGACCTCATCTGTCGTGCCAGATCAGAAAAATAAAATAATGCGCCATTAAAAAAAGAAAAAAAAAAGAAGACATGTTTTTCAGGACGGACATATTGAGGATATAGACACACACGCACACACATGCGCACACATGCGCACGCACGCACACACACTAACAGATCTGGGGGATCTCGCTCCCCCACATCCTGTCTGTCACTTTCTTGTATTTATTACACTTAACAACATGGGATTTCTTTTTATCTTGGGTTGGTTTTAGATGTTTTCTGTCCTAGTTTATTATTTTAACATTTCTTTGTGTTTCTAGCTGTGGGGAATAACTTCAAGCCAAAATATTTTTGCCATGACTGAGATACCCTTGTTTTACTCCAAATAAATGCTTGACTGTGGAACATTTAATGTAGCTGCGATTCCTTTTCTATATTTTGGTATCCAAACGCTTAACTTGCTTAATGTTTTTGCCTAAATAAGCTAAAAATAATTATACTTTTATGCTTTCTAGTTGACATTTAATGATGACATTTCACTTTGCTGCACAGATGGGACAGTCAACAGCAGGTTGAGACAACATAACCAAGAGGAAAATTCTGGATTTTAGCTTTAAATATGGTGTAACAAAAGGGGAAAACCCCACAGATGGAATCAAAGATCGCAAAGCTCTGCCCCTCTTAGTCCCGAGCGCTTTTAAGGAGATGATGTGGACGATTTTTCCCAGCTGTAATAGTCAGGGAAGTTAATCTGCCGAGTGCCTGAGCCAAATAAATCAAAACAAATCATCACCATTCCTTTACATGCATTCAAACTGACCCACTGTCCACCACAGCATACATATTAGCATGCAGTTCAGCCAGCAGGCTGTGTGCAGCCTTTACCTCCAAAATAAGAGCCATCAGACAGCTTGGTGTCTTTGCTGTTCTTGGTCAGGACACTGACAACGCCGTGCTGGATGAAGTACATCTTCTTGCCGATGGTTCCTTCCCTGATGATGTAGTCGCCTGGCTGGAAGACCTCAAAGCGCAGTTTGGTCAGCATGGAGGTGACAAAGTTGGGATCAGCATTGGCGAACAGAGGCATGGAGGCAACTAGTTTGCGACAGTTAAAGTTGATGATCTCCTGCAGAAGACACAAAAAAAGAGTTTACTTTTTTCTCTCAAATCTCTCTCTCGCTTTCTCTCTCTCTGTTTTTCTTTTTTTTTTTGCTAATGCAATGCCTTAAAAAAAAAAACACCAGTCATTATAAAAGCAGGGCGGATAACAGCTTAATGCTCTTAATGCTCTTTTAATGAGGTCCCCCGTCCTCTTCCAGCCATTACTTACCAGATTACATGACTATTCACATTGTCAAAGTAACACAGCCATATTAGATTACATAATTAACTGTACACATTTAGAACAAGGTTGCTCATGTCATTCTTTGATAAACTTGCCACGAGAACAATAACTTTCCAAAATAAAAAAAAAAATTATTTTTACCATTTTACCATAAATTGATTTTTTTTAAATTTATGAGCATTAAAGAAATGCTAAACAAATGGCTTATAATACAGTATAATGTAGCTGTAAGAGCGCAATTGTCAAGAATTATGTTGAAGTTGACAAATAAATAATTAAGAGGACATACAACAACAATATGGTGTCTTAAACCATTTATAAATTGCTTGTATAATATATACTAATACTAGGAGGATTAAAACATCAGCTTTGAGGATAGCTGACCTCTCGCAGCGGTTCATTCAGCTCCTCCAAAATGCTCTCCTCGTCAAACATCTTGCCCTGATACCGGTGCTCATAGTAGTCGTGGATCCTCTGGCGCATGTCGGCAGGGAGCTTGTGGAAGGACATGTACTGTTCCACTTGTTTATACTATGAAAAACAAAAAGAGCGCACTTATTAAAATGATCAAAATTTATTAATCTTATGCGAGTGACTGCCTCCCGCAGAAATAAACGTAGCTGGAACTGTAATGTAACTGCGAGACAAAATGCAAAGTCATGTCAAAATGAATATATTACACTGATTGATGTGTTGGCTCAGAGGTAGGAATATAATGTGTCTCATTATTTTAACAGTCAACTGTCAGGCCATCTGTGAAACCTGCCCACAGTGCAATGTTGTGACTCTGCCCCATCTGACAATTACAGTTGTGCTCTGCAGGCTGCGGCTAATAACATTAACTACTGTGTCCTTCAGCAGTGTACTCTAGCAGCAGAGCACCAAATATGGTCCATGCACCCGGGTCTATGTATGGTAAATCCAGCCGTAAGTCTCAACTCTGCTTTTAATAATGCACTGCCATGTCGCTCTTCTTTATATTAGAAAGCGGCCACAGCGTTGCAAACATCTGAAAGTGACTTTCTCTGTTCATCTGTCCTTTCGCATATTGTGATGCAGCATTTTTTTTTTTACACCCAGCTGTCTTGTAGAACACTTGAAATCCAGAGAAAATATTAATGTCAGCTTTTTGCAAACAAAAAACTGGCTTTACTCTCCCCGTCAAGTCTGAATAAAATGCTTTGCTGCTTATTAACGTTTCAACCAGTGCTAAAAGAAAATTTCAGATCTGTTAGTCAATTAAATGCAGCAATAACTCAATATAAAATACTCAGAAGTCCTGCATTAAAAATCTTGCTCAAGTAAATCTACAGATTTAAAGTACATCATGCAGTTGTACTTTAATAATATATGATATTATTATAATGAAGTATTCATATTTTTGATGTTTAAGGTGACTGTGTAACATTTACCATTATAATCTGTCTTTTTGAGCTTAACCTTATTGTCTGTCATACATACAGCTTCAATGCAGGATGCTCGTATTAAACATGGCCACAGTTTGAAATAATGATATCTGCATATGTGCAAGTAATCGCTGTCAAACTCTCAGGCTTCAGACTGCTGTAGCCACTCGTTATAAATAAGGAATAAAAAAATAAATACTTTTTTGGGGGATCATGTGACGCTGCACAAGCAAAGTCTGAAATTTGAAGTATGGAGCTAAAAACTAGAATAATGGCCCCCTTTTAGCTAAATTTAAAAAAAAAGGTCAGCAGTTTAACCTAAAATATTTTATAAATGGATGATTTTTTTTGTCACTTCATAATTTGAAATGTAGTGACTAAAACAATTAACTATTAACTTGCAAAATGTAGCAAAACTGTGGATTAAAAAGTCTAACAAGCACCTCAGATGATTTTCAACAAACACCCACCTTTTCTTGGTACTGCCTCCTGGAGGAGTCCAGAGACTGAATGAGTGCAGTCGCATGCCCCACAAACATGGCAAAGCAGGTGGCGCCCACAATCATGCTGAGGATAGTGAGCCACACGTCAGCCATGCCGATAGGGGGGTACAGGCCATACCCAATACACAGCATGTGACTCATGGCCTTGAACAGGGCGTAGGAGTACTGCTGACCCCAGGTGTCATTCTGTAAATGATGTGGAGGAGAGATAAAAAGTATCGTCATCTGCGATGTTAACGCCGCATCATGTTTGGCTACTTTCGGTTGCTGGCAAAATGTTAAAATTTGGTTTTGATCCAGATTATTTTCAGTAAAAACTGCAAAATAAAGCACTGGCTTTGAGCTCTTAATGGTTTATATGTCTTAATAGCAGCATCTACTTTAGGAGCTGTTAACAGCTATGCAAATAAACACACACAAAAAAATTATTTCAGCAAAATATTTATTGGAAAATGTGTGTGTGGCCAAAAACTGGTTATAAATGCTTATAATGAAGAATAAATGTGTTACCTGTTGATATTAATGCAATCTGCACTCTCAAACCAGTAACTAATGAAGCTTACAGATAAAAGCCTGCAGCTGGTTTATCATATGTTTTTTGTTTTGTTTTGTTTTGTTGGAGGAACACATTTGGAGGCTACCTGACTCATAAATAATCCACTTACCACCATTTTGTTCCTGGTGACCCAGCAGTCTGGGGGGAAGTCTTGCAGCATGGGAACCAGGAACTGCAGACAGCCATCCCAGTGACACAGCAGCAGCATCATACCAATCAGGTTCATGATACGCACCATAGCGCTGGCAAGGTCGTATGTCATGTGGAAAACCTATGGCACAGATTTTCAGAATTAGGGGGAAAAAAGAGACAACACGACACACATCTCCTTCCATAAAATGTGACCTCTCTCACACGTAAACAGAGGATTTGAAATATAGAGGAGGAACTGTGCTGATGGCGTTGATGGATACAAGCGAACTATACCAGACCACATTCAATCTTCTATAGGCTACCGGAGGCTATTTTAGAGTAACCATCTGTAATTCTCGTGACTGATGGGGATGGAACATATTAAAAAAATTATAACAATGCAGGATTATATCTCTTATTGAGTAAGTTGACTGTTTATAGGTGTGTTTAAAAGGTGAGCCAACAAATTAACTCTTCAGCAGCATTTTTTTTCTGGATACAGAGCGAAAATGTAACAATGCAGACAAGTTATAAGAAATCTGTTAATGCAAGAGAAACCTTGGTATGTACAATGCCTAAAGGGGGCCTGTACAGTTAGAAAGATGGATGCTCAGATTAAACACGGAGAAAGCACCCAGTATGAGGTAAATGAGGATTATTTTGAACTGTGAATCATGGAAAGCTATTCCAGTTGAGACCTAGAATAGAGGAAATATAGAATATAGTGAAAATGAGCACAATAGCTCCCCTTCAAAATGAGAGAAGCATCTGAGAGTATGCTGCAAATCTCAGCCTGGAAAACACTGTAAGAAATTTGCAAAATGTCAGAACCACTACTGCACAATATTTCCAAAATATTCGCACTTGAAAAACTAGAAGCAGCAAATTTGTTTTGGGTTTTTTTTTTTTCCCTTAAAAAAATGATTATCAAGATTGTTACAAGTTAACTTTCTGTTGACTAATAGTTTTAGACCATGACAAAATGTTTCAAATATCCAACCAGTCATTTGAAGTTAGCCAGTATGAGGTTCCTCATCTACCTCTTCCCACTGGTGGATATAGCGAATGAGTCTGGAGAGGCGCAGCAGCCGTAGCAGACTGAGGATCTTTGTGAAGCGGACGATCCTCAAGGCTCGGGCCGTCTTGTAAAAGTCTGAGTCGATGCGTGTCTCTACGATAAGAAAGATGTAGTCCACGGGTATGGAGGAAACGAAGTCCACCACGAACCAGCTCTTCAGGTACTTGATCTTGATCTGGTGTGGGTCCAGGATGATCTCTGTGTTGTCCTCCTTGACGATGCCCGTGCGGAAGTTGAGGACCAGGTCCATGAGGAAGAAGGTGTCCGACACCACGTTAAAGACTATCCAGGGTGGCGTGTGCTCATCCTTAAAGAAGGTGATGCCCACGGGGATGATGATGAGGTTTCCCACCATCAGCAGCAGCATGGTCAGATCCCAGTAGAACCTGAAAGACACAGTGATGGACAGATGGACATAACTCACACCCTAAACCACAGCAGCCAACACCATTAAGGCCCAGAAATGGCTTGTTGGATTTTTTATTTCTTATTTGACGCAAACAGAACAGAGGGTATATTGTCCTCTGGCTCTGGCTAACACATCTTTGGGGGCACCAAATGTTTTTCTATGTGAAGAGAAATAACCCTGTTTATCTAGAGGACACGTCACACAAGTGAGACGCAACTTGAAAAGTCTGAGAACGTTTTGGTTCACTAGTTACTAAGTTGGTGACATAAAACACAGAAAGGTAAACATCTGGGAACAAGCGAGAACATTTTGATGAATGGTACAAATTTACGCATTGGACTTCTTTTGTTCTTTATTTTGATCAAATTTAATTTGTAATATGGTATTAGGTTGTAAGTGTAAGTGGTCTCTGGTGGATGACCTAGATTAATTAGAAAAGTTTCAAATTAGCAGGAACAACGATAACAAGACAAGAAAAGCAATTATAACAGGAGCACATAAATGCAGTGCAAGAACGGAGAAGACAAGCTTACATTTCCCAGTTTCCCAAAAGCTACAATCTAATTTTCTCATTTTTATTTTTATTTTTTAAATATGCAACGGTAATTTGTTTGCAAACAAATAAATAAAGAAATAAATAAATACACGTTGGCACTGAACCTCAGCACGGCAGAAAACTTGATTACAAAGCCCAAACCTTTGACATAAGAACTGAGCTAAACATTTTTAAGAAAAAATTTGCTGGTTCCAGCTCCTCAAATATGCAAAACTAATGTAAACTAAATATTTCTGAGTTTAAAATATTTACTAAATATTTCTGACACACCTAAAGAAAAAGGAATATGTCACTTGTGGCTTTGAGAATTAAATTTTTTTTTTTTTTTGCCATCAGTTGAGAAATAAAATGGACAGAATAACTGGTAATACAAAATGCATCCTTTTGAACTTTTTGGTCTGTCTTTGAATAAAACATTAAAACAGCAACAAACAGGGACAACTTGTGGAAACATTTCATGACTAGAAACTTAGTTTACGCAAAACACTTAAAGCAAGTATGTGAGTATGTGCTCCATATTCAAAGCAATTCTGGCTATGTGGGAACTTCAAATAGAAATTAATCTCACAGTTTCGCGCAGTCTAAAAACCCAGCAGATTTGTGTCCAAATGAGCAGAAGCAGTCTAAACAAACTGACTAAGCATAAACGCTAACAGAGTAAGGGATGGTTCTCTGATTCAGGTCAATAGTGGGCCATCGGGGAGAAGAGTAAAACTGGTTATTGAATCACTCATGAATACATATTGATTTTCCAAAGTATCAGCAGCAAAGTGTTCAGTTCAATCTAAAACAGAATTAAAAATGGCCGCTATTTATCATTTACCAAAAAACTAAAAAATTAACACATTTATTTAGCAAATGTTCCTATTAAATTGCACAATATAGCCGATTGGAGCCCAATGTAAGTTATATTACACTGTTGACTCTTGATTGTTTGTTTTTGTCAGCTACTTGATATTCTTATTCTTTTTATTGCAAATGCTGTCCAAAAAGTTTCACTGCAAGCTGATTTATAACAGAGGGCAACGTCAGAGAACTTTATAACACCACAAGAAACACACAGTACTGTGCAATTCATCTGCACAAAGAACAAGTGAGGTGTGGCGAGGGAGTGTTTATCACCTGTATATGCAAATGCCACATGAGAAACCATACGTGTGAGATTTCATGTGTGATCCGTGTCCAAAAACAAATAAACAACTGATCTCAACAAGACAAACATGCAGAATCAGCAAAAACTGCAGCTGGAGTTTAAAAAAATATATATGTCATCAACAAATTTTAAACTTTAGCTGTGGCTTGGGAAGAAAGAAAGGAGTATGGAGGATCAATCATGTCAAAATAAACAATTTAAAAAAGTAAAGTTATACTTTACAAAAGCCAATTAAAACCTCAAATCATATTTTATATATATA
>JAVDPK010002769.1:827722-860495 GCA_034780415.1 Cichlasoma orientale | reverse complement strand
GATTTGAGGTTTTAATTAGCTTTTGTATTTATTTACTTTCTCCACTGATTTTCTATTTTAAGCTCTGCTGAAAACACTACTTTTTCTCAATACTATTTGCTCTTTTTCAGGTGAATTTGTCCAGTGGGTCGCTGTTGTGATAAGTTACAGGATTTTATGTGGTTGGGAGCTGCATTGTGTTACTGGCAATGTAAAACATTCTGGACTTGAATGAAGATACAACACAGTGGTAAGAGGCAGAGGAAGCTGACGATGTGGAGATACACATCTACCTATTCTAGTTTACTTAAAACATTTACAGTAAAATGTGACAAAAAGCAGAAAGCAGTGAGGGCATGGTGGCCATTTGTTCTAATCAGCTTTCTGTTGTTCTCTGCCAAACAAAGAATTTGCATTTCTCTCGACATCTGCCCGTTGTCTCTGCAGTGACACACTGGTCCTAATTGCACTTCCTCTCTCTGGCTAAATCCACCGTTATCTCCTGGGAATCCATGTCATCTCCAGAAGTCAACTCCTATCAGCCAGATGTTGAGTAGTTAGCATTACTGCTCTGCAAACGTCACTGTGCTGCAGAGCACTGAAACAGCTGGATAATTTTTTTTTTCTTAAAAAAAGGTCTGCAGGGGACAGTACATTACTGACATCCAACACGGACCACCCTGTTGGCTCATCGGCTGACTCTGCACGCAGAATACAGCCCCCGAAACAGACAACTTGCTGGTGTAATCTGATGTTACCATCAAAACAAAGCTGGTGGTTGTAGGGTCTATGGACCTTGACTGGTCCAGAGACAAATCTTGCACTATTGAGGTCAGAGTGCAACTACGTTAAAGAGCATGAGAGCAAAAAAAGAGAGGGGAGTTACAAGCAAAGTGAACACAAAAAGGCTTAAAATGGTGAAAGGAGCTTAGATCAATCAGGACAGCTGAAAAAGGGATCACATTTGTACTAGAGATACTTATCTCTTGCTGCCAGAGTGCAGCTGAAACACAACAGCCTGCATGCAGCTCAGTGGCTTAACACACACCTGTACTGTGGCTCAGGCCCACCAGCAATCATATTAACCATATTTACGAACTGTGCCAGTTCAGTGTGTCTGCTGCTGTATCCTTAAAAAACAGCGGTTACTTGCTAAAAACGAACAGATTGTGTGCACAGTATAGGAAGATAACAGGAACACATACATGGGCTATACAGTGCTGACGGTCATGGATGCACACGGTATGTTAGCTCACAATCACGGAGTGAAGCTGCCTCTTTGCCGGATTGCCACAAAATCTCAGAATAATCTCTGGTGCTGCAAAGGCATCTGTAACTTAAAATGGTATCTGCAGAATAAAACATTCACCTTAAGAGACCCGTGCTAAGCACTAAAACGCCCTCCTGCTCACACTGCAACCCAAAGTGAGCATAAAGTAACGACACTTCGTACCTCACACACAGAGCTAACAGCTGGCCGTCCTGATTCCTCACAGCACACCATTTTCATTCCAATCTCTCTTTCTGTGTGTCTCTATCTGCGTTTTTGTGGCATGTCCCCCTCCCCGTCCACACCATCTCTGCTCCATTAGACTAATTGTGCTGTAATAATCTCCCACTGATGTGTGCTTCTAATATCTTGAATGGTCATGTTACCCTATTTTGATTACCCCATTTCCAAGCCCCTGCTGCACTCTGTAATCCATTGCCCTCGCTAAATGATAAAAAAAAAAAAAAAAAAAGTGTAATTCAGATGAGTGGAAAAAACTGCAGTGACACACATCGGCATACAGCTGACTGGTGAAAATATGATGACAGTGAGCAGTAAGGTTAAATGTCAGGAAAATCTTTTGATGGTGGACATAACCAGAATTCTGGTTTGCATGTAGCATGAAATTGTGCAGCATGCCCGGGAAATTTGGGACCTATGGTTGGTTTTGTTTGGTGCACAAATTGAGAAAACATGCAGAAGCTGTACAGAGTTGATTAGTTACTACATAGCTTGTGTGAATGACACCATGGGCACACACATACTAGGCCAAACAAAAGAAGGGCTTACACCCTGAATGTGTATGATATAACCATGTTTCCTTGTAATAATGGCTTGTTCAAAAAAAAAAAAATGTAGGCAACACTTTGAAAATGTCCATTTTCAGAGCTTAAGCCATTTATCTGCTCAAGGTGGGTTACTGATGCACATTTAGTTAATGATTTACCTGTTCTGCACAGGCTTACACGCCTGATTATCACGCTGCTATCATAATATCGTCACAGTAGTCAAAGAAGAACATGTATGGGGATTAGTGTTTATAGTACCTTTAGCATTTTTCATGTCATTTTACAGCTCATTAATTTTAGGCAATGATTAGTTTTAATACATGCGCAGGCCAAATGAGCTTTGCATGTGTGAGAGGATCACTGCAGCACTTCTTTGTACGACAACACTACTTGTGATAAAAAGGTTTTCTGCACAGAAATTACCTAAAATCACTGTAGGGGTGGATTATCCAGAAGCCTGCAGATTTCACGCGTTCCCTCTCATGCTCCACGGCCCTCTCACTACCCAACATCCGCAGGGAGAACTTGTTGACTCCCGGCTGGAGCATCGCCCCAAACTGCCGGTGCATGAAGCCAGCTTGGTAGAGCCGTTCATCTTCGGGTATTATTTGCTCGGTGCCCTCCAACTTAATGAAAGTTGACTGGTCAAACAGTGATGGTTGCCCAACTATGCCAGTCAGTCCACCCGTTGCCCGTTGCAGGGCCCCGGGGCCGTGCTCACCGGGGAAACTCTCGTTGACTCCAGCGTCAGCCTCCGGGATGAGGCGCCTCTGCTCCGCCAAATCTGACCCGGGAGGATGCCGCCCGGAGATGGAAGAGATGCTGCCTCTAAAAAAGCGGCAGTCCCCATTCAAGTTGGTCTTCACAGTGACGTCCCTTTCAAAGTCTTCGACCCTGGCCTCCCCAATGCTCTTGCAACTGCTTGCAGGAGACAGAGAGGACAAATTTTTTAGCCCAATACTTTTCCGTTTAGTGTCCTTGTCGCCGTTCTCTCCTTCGTCAATCACAAAGGGTTTTTGCCCAATGTTTTGCGGCAAGCTGTAGAGCCGTTTGCGCATGGAGGACTGGAATCTCTCCATTTGGAAGAAGCAGAAGAGGTGCGCTCTAAGGACAGCCCGTGAAAACAGAGGGATGAATCATGAATCTCATACACTTGGGGTGCCGCTGGAGGCAAAACAGAGGGATCCGCAGGACAGGTTGTATCTTATCTGACTCTTGGGACGTGCCGCTCTCCTCCGGTTCAAACATTGAGATGCGTCAACAAATACGCGCCCGCTGCAATCAGACACTCATGTAAAAGCGTTAAACGAGAAATGCATGTAAATCCAGGTAAGCTCATTGAGTGCAGACGGGAGCGCATCAGGATGCAGCATGCTGAGCGTCGGACGTGCCGGAGTGGGAGAATGCTGCTGCTGTTGCTGCTGCTGAGCTCCTCAATGACAAAGCATGATCCCCACCTCCCCCGAAAGCCTATCTGAGCTCGCTCTCAGCGCAAGGTGAATACACACATGCACGCAGCTGTCACTGGCTCTCACAGAGCGCTGACATCACTAATCCATAAGCCTCGCGCTTTCTAATAACGTGAATATTGATGGAGCTAATCTATCGGGTTGCCATAGGAGCCAGGATGGCACATGCGCTCACCCCGCCCAGGCAGGACAAGTGGAGAGGATGATTCAAGAATGCGATCTAGCATTGGAGTTGGTAGTTAAATAGTTGCGAGGATGTAAGACAAGGTCTGGTCTTTGTGGACCAGGCCTCACACTGAAGAAACGATTCTGATATTGACCAACCAATATATGATGCTGGCCAGCTGACACTTAAGTCTGATTAACACGAGTTTAGGGAGCTGCAGAGCGTGTTTAGGCATGCGTGATGGATTGCAAGAATCATTTTACTGTATTGCCCAAGATGCGCAAGTCTTGCGTTCATCACGGTAGTTTGTATTAGACAATATGGATTAAACGTCCTTGGCAGCTCATACACAGCATCAAAGAAGAAGGCGCATCTTTATAATGTGTATGGCTCGACTGCATCACATGTCTGCGTTTTGCAGGTTCGGCTGTTTGTGAAAGAAAATGAAGAAAAAATTGTACAACTAAACTGTGGGAAAATCTTAGCAGTGATGCCTGTAATCCATTAGCCCACCAAACCGGATTTCCTCCCACCAGTTTGCAGGCTTAAAATATCTCAAATTAAACACTGAATCGATTGTATCAAGTTTTATTTTCCCCCTAAACACTGTATAAATAATGCCGAATGCTTTATTCCAACTCATCAATGGGGTTAATTGCTGCCTGGTCACATATCACCTATATTTTCGGTAAATGCATGGCAACAGTGCTTCATTTTTATTAGCTCAACAAGACAGTTTTAGTCAAATGGAGAAGTGATGAAATACTTCAGCACTGGCCAACATGGCAAATTAATTTGATGAAAGGTTGCTGACAGCTGGCTGCATTAAGGTTGTATGATTCAATCCAAATGTCACTAAAATGATTTAAACCATACAGCAATCTCATATGGCACACTGCCAACTAACAAGAAGGGCTGAACAGTTTGTTTCGCTTGAAAATTTTCCCCTCGACATAGTGGTAAACTAATTAAAATGATCATTTATGTGCTGCTTGTGCAACAGAGACAACTCTTCTTTCACTTAATTCATTTATTTTAATTTCCTGTCATCAGTGGCCACATAACGTGGGGATATAAAGTAGCACACAGTGCAATATAAAAACATAACAGGTTATCCTGTTTTATTTATTGCCGCTTGTTAGTCTCCTAAATGGATACCCAGATAAGGACTTAACACTCCATGCCCCTTTTTTTTAAACACCACAATCATCAGGCTCAATTATGTTTGGCAGGCAGTAAAGGCAGTTTGACAGGGTTTCTGGTACCTGCAAATGTAGATTTAACAGCCCGCAAACAGGTGTTAACTGCTGGGAATCAGCTTTGTGTGTATTCACGGGGCTGAAAATCAGAATTTTTACATCCTTATACCGCTCGTGCACTGTGGGTTTGATTAAATAAAACTTGACTTCTTGCACAACACTTTCTGAGTTGTGACACATGTCACTTTTTTTATTGCAATAATAATAACCTTATTAACCTCACCAGCCATTTTGTTAGGTACATCAGTTCAGTTGCTCATTAATGCAAATATCTAATCAGGAGTGCATTCAGGCATGTGGATATGGTCAAGATGACCTTCTGAAGCTCAAACTAAGCATCGCAGCGGGGAAGAAAGGTGATTGAAGTTTGAGTGTGGCATGGCTGTCAGTAGCAGATGGGCTGGTCTAAGTATTTCAGAAACTGCTGATTTGCTGGGATTTTCCTGCACAACCATCTCCAGGGTTTACAGAGAATGGTACAAACACCTGAAAATATCCAGTTCTTTGTGAGAAAATGCCCTGTTGAGAAGAGAATCAGAATAGAATTGCTAGATTGCTTTGAGATGATGGAACAGTAACTCAAATAACTAACTGTTACAACCAAGTTTACAAAAGAGCATCTCTGATCGCGCAACACGTCCAGTCTTTAAGCAGATGGGCTACAGCAGCGCCAGACCGCATCTGATGCCACTGCTATCAGCTAAGAACAGGAAACTGAGCCTACCATTCACACAGACTCACCAAAATTGGACAATAGAAGACAGAAAAAAATGTTGCCTGCCCTTTGATGAGTCTCAGTTTCTGCTGCAACATTTGGATGGCTGGGTCAGAATTTGGCATAAACAAAAGCATGAATGAAAGCATAGATCCATCCTGCTTTGTATCACTGGTTAAGGCTTCTGGTGGTGGTGGTGCAATGGCGTGAGGGGATATTTTCTTGGCACACTTTGGAGCCCTTGGTACCAAGTGAGCATTGATTAACATTCACAGTTTACCTGAGTATTGTTGCTGACCATGTCCATGCCTTTATGACCACAGTGTACCCGTCTTCTGATGGCTGCTTCCATGTCACAAAGCTCAGATCATCTCGAACTGGTTTATTGAACGTGACTGTGAGTTTGCTGTACTTACAGATTTTAATCCAACAGAGCATCTTCGGGATGTGGTGAATAAACTCATTCATTAACTAAAGCTCTACATAAAGTTATGTCACACTGCAGTCATATGATGCTATTTGCACTAATCTTTGGTTTGTTCCACCTCCCACAAAAAAGTATTTATTTTAAATCAATTAATCATGCATCGTTTGTGACACATGATTAGTTGACATTTGAAGCAGCAGATGTAAATAAAGCCCACAAATACATAAAACATTAATCTCTCCATTAAGGTTGGAGAACGCTCTCGATTTGTTATTAAAACAATCCGCTGGCGTGTCCATCAGACTGGTTTAAAGTTCACCTGACATCCGAGAGATTAATCCGCACGGAGGGAACAACAAGTCATTTTTGTCGGAAGTTGTGTTCCCTCCTTTTTTTTCCGGGTTCACAAAGTCACAGATGTCTCGCTGCTCTAGAAAGGAACTGATTTTATTAGTGTTTGAATCCTGCTGACATATTAATCCAGGGCGCCGCATTACATCACAGGAATTAGACCCAAACAATTAATAGAACAGTTGTAAAAAAAAAAAAAGTCACTGTACAATAGTTTATTATTCTTCAGCTGGTAATAGTTTTTAAGATATTCCAGAAAGTCCATCAGGAAAGAGACTGATGCTACCAGCCAGGGGGCACGACAAAATAGTGCCTCTTTTGCTGTGCTGCAGCAGTTTCCAGCACTATGTGGAGTGCTGCCCACTACTGCTCAAAAATAACACGGGAGAAAAAAAAATCTATGCAGTATTTATATTAAAGGTTGTGAGATGCCACATTTTTTAAAGTCTTGCAGCAGGAGTTGATCTTCCATCTTTTTTCAAATAAACGGACTTGGTGTTTAATGTGCAATGAAACACCTTTAGAGATCAAGCACATCTTATGTGACTCAAAAAAAAATAAACTGTGGAATTTTGTATTTATTTATTTTTACCAGTGTGTAGAATATTTTAACTATTCAAAATCTCTTTTCTTCAGGTTTCACTACCTGACAAATTATACAAAGCTCCCCTCATATTGGCAGAAATATGAAGTCAGGATGTTTGACTTTGCACCGTAAAACAGTTCTATAAATATCGGGGGTGGGTGAATATCTGAATCTGCGGTTTAAAACTCATTTCCTGAAAAATTCCGAAAACATGACCTCAGTGGCATCCTCCTTTAATCCTGAAAAGAAAGACAGCTTCATCCCTCGGCTGTCTCCCAAACTCCTTTCACTCTGTACCAGTTTCTGTCTTTTCAGATCTAATCTGATGCTTGAATTTCACAGGCACTGGAAAGTGCGCTGCTCTCATGGTTTTCCATCTGACAACTTAAGGCTCCCATTCACCAAATGAACATTTTTCTCATGGTTTGCAGGTCTTTGTTGTTCTGATGTTCATCACTGTGTACCCATGCTCATTGTGACCTACTAAAATCTCACTAGATGGAGCTCTTCTCCACTTTGGACTAGCGGTGTGCAATTCTTAGGAGCACAGCTCGGTGTGTTTTGCGAAGAAACCAACTTGCCAGACACATTTTTTTTCCTTTTTAAGATATTTATTTTTAAAAATGATTTGGGATCTTGGAATTGCTTCACATGTGCCAGCTCGGACGTGGGCTTTCCCTTCACCGCCTCCCACGCCAGCTGTAGAGAATTCATGCAGCTGTGTTGTGTGCCATCAACGCTCTACGGTGATCCTACTAGTTTAAAGCTTTGTCACAGAGAAATCAAAAGCTGCAATGATTTGCAATATATTGATATGGATGATAATTGCATAGGATAATAGCCATGCTGTACAATACACATAATTATAAAATAATATGTCAGAATAATTAGTCCTAAAGTAGGTTTATACAGTTTTTCATAATTTTCAACATTTAAGTGCATCATATAATATGGATAATCTTTATATTAATGGTGATCTGATACATAGTTATTGTGATTCAATACAGTACATACATACAGTAAATCTTAATCAAATTTAGAGGGACATTGCAAAGCCCTTAAATGTAATAGATACCGTCTGATAATGGATGAGTGGTATGCAGCAGAATGATAAAACTGTACACATCTGTCATACCAGATTATGGTGGTATTTTCTTTTGCTGAGTGTTGTTTTTTTCCTCTAAAATGCACAGTACAGATTATTAAAATGAAGCCACTCTCAGAGAAAAGAACAACAACAAAAATAATAATAATAATAATAATAAAGCCATTTCTGTATCAAACAGAAGGTCAACATCTTGCATGCATTACTTTAGAAGTAGTAAAAATGTAAAATTAGTGGTTAAGAGGAGGGGGGGAAATAATAAACGTCAACAACTGCATGCAGCCACAATGGTTATAATGTTAACAATTCCATAATGGTTTGTGTACCTCTTGACCTCACACCCTCACACAATAAAATCATAAGGCATGCCTCATTTAATTCCTCCACAACCATACTTTTAATGGCAGACACATCCTATAAACAACAGGTATGGAGTCCACTCTTGTTTACCTTCATATGGTCAATGCATGTGTAATGAGACCTGCAGAAAAGAGAAAATTCAACTCTTTAGAACAGCATTCAGTGATTATTTCATATAGTCAGTCATCTTGGGTTTGTGGCCAAAGGCCTTTATCACCCAGGCTTCTCTTAATAATTGAACACTTACTCAGCAGAAAGGCTGCTCAGTTTGTGTTCCTCTGACGGAGATTCTTGTCTTTGTGGTTGTTGGTTGAGTTAGTTTTCCTATACAAAGAAGCAAAACACACAATGAGCTCTCATCTCAAATGAAGGATGTGCAAGGTATGACCAAGCAGTTCTGTGAATAGATCCCTAAACAAGAAAAGGCCTTATCCGGTGTAAATATGGCCAATCTCAAATTCAAGGTCATCTTCTCGTGCACCTTTGGACTGTTTTCAGGACGGCTGCTACTTTTCAGCCACACAGTGGAGTCGCTCTTGCGCCTGCGACTCGGCAGTGGGCACCGGATCTCCTCCAGTGTGTCAAAGCACTTGATTGGACCCTTCAAGCTTACTGGATCAAGTTTAAAGGAAGCAAATATCAAGCGGTCTAATTTTTCATGTGGCAGAAAACTGTGTTTTTAAGTGAGCTCACAATGGCACGAGATGGCACTCTGACACAGGAAAAAAAAAAATTAAAAATCAGGTCAGTTTGAAAAAGAAGTTGATGTTTGTCCTCTATGCAAGTCTGAGGGGCCATGATCATAGAGCGGACCGTATAAGCAGTCTGAATGGCAGCCACACTGGAAGCTGTGTGGACATGTCCGAGAAGATGATCTTTAGAGGAGATGAGCCAAATTTAAATAAAGCTTTTAATCATACTTCACACTATGCTCAAACATTTATTGCACTAGATACATAAAAAGCATCTATCTCAATTCTAAAAACTGTAAAATCGTTGTAGTCATGTATGAAATATAAACACCTAAAGCATGGCTTTCTGTTTCATGACATAAATTAGACATTGCTGGCTGCTGATCAGACTAATTAACCAATTTTAAGCTGTGGGCAAAGCGACAGGCCTGTCACCCACTGCTTTTCTCAAGTCTGGTCTTTAAGCCTTGAAGCCTATAATCTATTTTTAACCTAAACAGGACAATAATTTATAAAATGAATACCACATCGAATTAAACAAGACTTAAAACAAGCGACTGAGCCCATAAACACATCAGGAAAATATTTACTCAGGTATTAAGTCATGTTTGAAGCATAGTAGACTTCTACATGAGAGTTGGACTTCTTTTTGCAGCCAGAGTAGTCGTCGCCTGCTGGGCATTAGAAAGAACGTGGGTTTAAAGCACTCCTGCATTAGCTTCATTTTCAGCCCTGAGGCTACGTCCGTCTTTTATATTCAGTCTTTGACTGCAGCGCTAGCGTGCAACAAACAGCTGCTTGCATGGCCACAAGTTTCATTTTCCACTCTGGAGGACAACAGCAGACCTGGGACCAGTTATTTCATATATCTGCATTTTTTAAGCATAATTTTTTACCCTTTGAGAGTTTAGCTGTACTGTAAGCCTCCTTCTTAAACATTTCTAAACCATTTATATCTGATCAGTGTCATTTAGTTATATAAATTATGTTTTATTAATGTATAGAAATATATTAACAACTATACAATAACACTATCAATAATACCTACAATTATTATTATTGTTATAATAATTATTATTATTATTTTATACACTTAATTTACAATTGTTAAACTATACCTTAGGTCACACATCTGCTTGAAACTATGTTACAGTGTGTTAAATTACATTTAAAAAACAATGCATACTGCCCATTAATGCCAAACACGGGTGGCTTAAGCAGGACTTTCCTAATCCGGACTACTTGTCAGTCACGACAAACAGTGTCCAAACTTGACCCTAAAATACTGCCCTGTGATTTATTTTGAAATACTAGGACATGATGCTCACCGTTATTTGTGACCCAGTTTTGGGAACTACTTCACAGTGAGCTTTACAGACTGTCTGGAGTAGATACATCATGATAATCTACAACAAAACACACATTACTTTACCAAGCTAAACAGAGAGAAGGTGGTAAAAGGTGAAATGCTTATACTCACACTGGTCCAGCTAGGTCATCATCTGAAGCAGCAAGGGAAAAATATGGAGAAATAAACACCAAAAAATAAAATCATCGCAAAGAAGCTGCACACGCTGATGAAGTGTTTTGATTAAAGCTGAGTAATGCATAGTGCCCTGGAAATCTCCATGGTTTATGGGCACTGCAATACATATATAATGGCTGAATGAAAAGTAACTCATAAGATCACTCACAAAAGACAAAGAGTGTAGTTAGACATCACACTAAAATGCAAGACCAAGTGAGGACAATTCCATACGGGCAGAATTCAAATTTGAAAAAAAAAAAAAACTACTGTAGTCATGCACAGACAAGCAGCACTCACAAAGAACATCTGTTCACTCAAAGAGATTAGTGAGAAGCAGGTCCACGAATATCAGCCCCGTGCTGCGGTAATAACTCAGCGAAGCCGTTTCAGTGACGAAACATTTCAAATTATTTACAGTGCTGCATGCCATTTCACTGCTGCAGTGATCATGAGGGTGATGCAAAGATATGGTGTCATCATTTTGTAAAATAAAACCTTAAAGAACAGAGAGTTCTGAACAGTAATGTTGAACATTAAAAAAAAAAACTTTAAAAGAACCGATTAATGTGCTGCAGACTGGAGGATGGTGAGGCTGAATGCTTATTGAAATTCATGAGGCATGCAAAGTGTCTCACTTACCACAAACACGGTTTACGTTAGGCAGTTTGGAAAAAGGGGAGGATGGGAGATATTACAGCAATCTTATATATACAGAACAGACGGAGTTAAATCAGGTTCCGAGAATTTCAAGTAAAACAATTCAGGAAGGAATCTGCTCTCAAGCAATCTGCGTCCATCGTGATTTGCTGCCGAAAGGCTGTAAGGATTCTCAAGGTGACTTTATCGTTCCCATTTTCTGCAACATGTTCTGATAAATCATAAACTGTAACGAGAATACATTCAAGTGCAATAACTGTAAGTGTTAGTGAGAGTCACCAACAGCTCTTGGGTCTCTACCCGGCATGTGACAACATCAAAATTCTGTTTGAGAGGAAAAGGTTGCCCAAATACCGTTAATGCATAATGTATGACATAGCCCGACTCTCAAATGAAGTGCTCAGTACTATCAGAAAATCGCGGGTTGGCTTACTCAGGTTGTAAAGCTAAATTACGGGTCTCGTAGTTAAGTTTGCATTAGCTTGAGGACACCACAAGGTCCCTGGAAAGCCATTAATAATTGAAACCGTCCACCTCCGCAACACTGCAGTATCATATCTCTCATGAATATTAAAGGCATGATATTGTCCTGACAAGGTGCAACAGTGTCTGCGTACTGGGTCGACCTCGCTGACTGAATTATTGAATGCGGGCACAGCGACGGGCACGGTGTCAGCTCAAACTCTGCCGGTGCACCTGGTAAAGAAACGCCTTAAAGCTCACAACAAAAAGAAAGTGTTGTTCCTTTTGCACCACACAGACAGAGCTTTCATGTGACAGATCCATTAGTTATTTAATTTGTATTCAGAATGCAGTGAATTCATCCCGATATAGATATATATATATATATATATATATATATACACATTCCGAAGCATCATCAGCGGTGACTCACCGTCTTGTAAATCTTCTGGCTTCTTGCGCTTCTCATAAACAACGATGATGATGACCAGGATGATGATCTCAGCCAAAACCCCCAGAAGAGGCCATAAGGGGGCCAAGCGGCTGCGAACCCTCAGCACTGATTTCTCAAAACGGCTGTCAATCATGTTGGTGGCATTGCAGATGTACTCGCCTGGATCATCATTAATGTCCAGGTTCAAAATGTGGAGCTCTGTGTAGTTATCTTTGCTGACGATGAAGATGCGTGTTGCATTTTCCAAGTCCTATGGAACAATTGGAGAGAAATACAACAAATCATACTGACAACTTGGCAGTGAGATAGACCAAGGTTTTTTTTTATGTTCTAGTTTAGATGATGAGGTGACGTAAAAGAAAACGTGATTCATCAGACCGGGCCACCTTCTTCCATTGCTCTGTGGTCTGGTTCTGATGCTCACTTGCCTATTGTTGGGCACCCTGACTGGACTGAGTATTTTGACACCTTTCTATCAGAACCAGCATTAACTTTTTCTGCGATTTGAGCTAGAGTAACTCGTTGGATCGGACCACACGGGCCAGTCTTCACTCCCCACATGCATCACTGAGCCTTGGCCGCCCATGACCCTGTTGCTGTTTCACCACTGTTCCTTCCTCGGATCGCTTTTGGTAGATAATGACCACTGCAGACAGCCCACAAGAGCTGCAGTTGTGGAGAGGCTCTGACCCAGTCGAGCCATCACAATCTGACCCTTGTCAAACTCATCCAAATCCTTGGGGTGCACTGGAGTCTTTGAAAGTATTGTTGCAATTATTTTCAAAGGCATCACATGATTGTTAAAAAACCCCCAAAACAAAGTGTGACGTTAATTCCTACAATGACATGCCCAAAACTTATTCCTATTCAAAATTCAGTTTAATACTTTTTCACGGCTTTTTTAAATACACATTTATGTGTTGACATCCTGTTTACAGTGCAGTGTTATATTGGTGGGTATTCTGTTTGGTTTCATTTTACTTTTATTTTTAGTTCATTGTGATTTTTATTGGTTCTGATTTTTCCATTTAAAACATTTAAAGAATTAAAGCACAACATTTTCCATTTGCTGTTACTGTGCAGTCATAAATGTTCTTCTTGAGCTTTAATATTCACAGTAACTCCAACAGGTAACTCCTAACTGTGTTTGACTGCAGCTGTGGGATTTGTGGACTTTAACCTCTTAACCTTCTGCCTAGGTCAAAGGTTAAGCCTCCCGCTTAGGTCGCCTGAATTACTATTTACAGTTACTGTACATATGAGATTCTCACTGAAGTGTACAACAGCAAATATCACAAATTATATCCACAATGTAACGATATAATGTAAATTCGTATGACGTACCTTGTCGTTCCTGCGCCAGGACCAGACAGGGTGAGGATAGCCCACAGACTTACAGTAGAGTATAGCATGCTCCCCCTCATTCTTATTCTCACTACGTTTGTGGCCTACAATCTCAGGAGCAGCTAAAAAACAAAATAGATTCAAGAAATTAATTAAAAAATAATAATAATTTCCTTTGATTTTCAAGTTGAAACTGCTAGTAATGCTCTTACTGTTGGCTGCATTGTCTTTAACCACATTGCTCGTTTATGAAGTAATCAGAATCATTTTAAAACAGCTCACAGCAAAAGAACAAATCATGAGCAGAGTTTTGTGCATTTGTGTGCACGGAAGTGAAGTTTAAACATAAAACAATACATTTAATCTAGTAGGAATATTTGAGCCAATGTAACCTTAAGCTTTATGCATTATTCTGTATATTATAAAACTGAGTGTAATAATAGAAATGCTCCACATAATATTAAGAAAATTGCCCCCAAAATCCAATTTGCCTCCATAGCAATGCAACAGCAGAAAAGGCTGACCAGATTTTACCGTTGAGACATAATCCCTTTCCATCAGACAAACAAGACACCATCTGCTGCCACTGAGCCGGGCATTGGCTTGATGGAGGTGTCAAGGGCACCGGCTGCCCCTGAGCAGCCAGCAGAGCTGTTTGAGATCACAGGTCCTCACATGACAGTGATGCTAGTGCTCAAGGCCATTTTTTATCGGCGGCATCTCTGGTGTGGCCTCAAAATCGCAAAGATGGCTCTAGCTGATGAACCATCACCTACATTTAACTTCGATCTTGGCGTTGGCCGGAGAACCCATCTCGAAGGTGTAGACGCACATGTACAGTCCAGCGTCGTCTCCTCTTGGTCTGGTCAGCCTGCAAAGCAGAAACACACCTCAGGAGAACCCACACCGGGCAGCCAAATTCTGCTTTAACACCATCCCTTCCTCTCACACTTATGAAAGTGTTGACCTGTATCTACCTGTACTCGGTGTTCCTGTTTGGGAAGCGCGTGTCTGGGATCTCCTCGCCATTCATCATCCAGTAGCTTTCCTTGATGCTCTGGGCGCTGGTCAGGTTGCACTGCAGTATGAGAACGTCTCCTTCCACTGGAAGTGTGATATGTTCGGAGGCAGCAATTGACGGCTCTGTAAGAGAGGCATAGCTCAGCTACAACAGAAGTAATCCTTGCTGGGATTCGTGGGTGAAGGTGTGCTGGGAGATGTAGAGCTCAGTCAGACACCACAGACAATCGCGCCTTCTTCAATACAGCTCAGGAATAGAGTTTCAAAGTGGGAGGCATTATTCTGGGCATCCAGGACTGCTGAAGAAAAAGTCCATTCACCACCTTGTTTAGCTGGACGTGAAATTCTCGCCGTTGAGCAACTACATTGCCAAATATAGCTTTACAGAACAATGTGCAGCTTTTAGATTACAGGCCAGCTTTTGGTTAATTCTGTAGAACATTCTTCTCTTTAATCATACTTTCCCAGCCCTGCTGGTTAAAGCTATGGTGTCGCTACAGCAGGTACTTGAGTTTTGTCAGGAATATTGATGATTTTCATATCACTGGTGCTTCTTTACAGTGATTCCTTTCTAGAACATTTTTATGAAGCATAATTATGTTATTTATACTGAAATTACCTTTGAAAGTTGAAATACATTTTTTTGGTGCTTGCCACAACTTATTCAGTTTTTCAGGAAAGCTTCCTTCCACCTGTAATCTAGAGATTACATTTATTAAAGGAATCCCTTAAAAACAAGAAAGTAAAATAAATAAATAGTTTAAATTTAACCTGAGGAAACTCCTCACACGAGTTGGCTTTTAAACAATGGAGATCTTAATCAGAGAGTTGGTATTCTGCTTAATCCTAATTATCTACGTCTTGTTTGCACAGACACTGGTGAATCTCTTAATCTGCAGTCATGGCCTAAAACACCTTCTACACACAAAGCACCACAGATATGTGCTGGCAGCTACTCCGTGATACAGAGCCAAAAAACAAAACAAAAGACATACGATTTTACCCCGTTTTCATGTCCTTTTATAAGGCAGTTTGTAGAAAAAGACACACCTCTATCAGAGGAATTATAGTGTGCAGAAAAAGCACTTTGATGCTGATGAGCGAACAATAAACTACTGCTGGCACTGACACGAGTCAGAAAGAAGATGTGCTATGACTGTCTAAATTAAACACGGTTGTGATCAAGGTGATACTAGTTGCAGCCTGTAAAATTCAACATTTTAAACCACGGGGGGAAAAAACAGGTTACAGCAATGAGGGAAAAATCATAACATTTTGATTAATTATTCTGGGAAAATAGAAGGAAAGAAGGAAAAACAGAGGAAACGAAGGGAAAAACTGGGCTCTGCGAGCTCTAGTTTGAAGGAACAACTGAAATGAAGGATGAGCACAAAAAAAAAATACTCCTCAGCTCTGATTATTAAAGATAACATGAAGATGAGAGGATGGTGTTTTTCCTCATTACCAGGTCTGTGGGGGAGGGTGGCACCTACTTAGGAAGCTACAGCTCCTCTGGAGAGGTTTGATGGAGGCTGAATCACACAGGAACTGGGGGAGGGCTGCTCTACACTGACCACTCACTCTGCAGCACTGTTATAGTGGCCTGAGCACGGATCCAGGTGGTGGCTGGATTTTGGTGGAGGTCATTACGTCGTGGATCATTGCTGGCTCTGCACTCATAGGTCCCCGAGTCATCTAGTGTGAGATGTGTAACCCCCAACACGCTCACCGCATTGAAGCCGTAGGCGGTGCTGATGGACACCCGCCGCTTCCGGGCGCCATCCCATAGCTGCCTGAAAGAGTCGGCTCGGTTGATCTCAGAGTACCACCACTGGATTTCTGGGGTGGGGTTACCTACCACATCACAGTACAGCTCAAAGGTGTCGCCTGTGAGCTTAGTCTCAGAAAGAGGTGATTTCACAAAGCCTGCCGGCGCTGGTGGTGGTTGTTTATGGGGGGCAGCATGTCCAGAGACAAAACAAAAGAGGAGAAACAGGTGCAGGTAAGAAAATAACAGGTTAAATTAAAAAGGAACCAGAAAAGGACATGAAAAAATGAAAAGTACAGCAACAAATCTAAAATAATGAACAAGACATACAAATTATGTTCAAATTAAAAATAAATAAACGGCAGTTGCTTAACTCCCCAATTAATCTAATCATTTCTTGTCTGGCCATGTTGATAAATTCAAATCAGAGCTGCAAATATCCTCGTTTTCCTTCATTAATTAATCATTTTTTTCCAATTAAAAAGGGACTCGTTATCAGAGGATCCTTGAAGCTAGTCTCACCACTCGTATCCTCAAGGCACTTAACTTTCATCTCAGTGGTCACTGGGGGTGTACTGTACAGAGAAACCAGTCCAATCTGACTGAAAACCACATAAAAGATTTCCTGATTTGGAAAGAATTCTTCTACCACCATCTTTGCTGTTACAGAACTCTCCCGCTATTACTTTTCATTCTTGGACTCAACCAGAGTAGTTTTGCATGAGTCAGAATTCATAATAATCCTTGTTCATCTCATTGTGGGCCTGCCAGCTCAGTGTCCGTGTGAAACAAGCCTTTTTAATTCTTCTCCTCTTAATCTAGCTTTCTCCTCATTGGCTGCCTCTCATAAACAGAAGGTCTGAACAGCAGGTAGGTGAACAGCAAGAATAGAACAAACTGTATAAACAGAGCCTTTAGAGCAGTCTGAAGCCTGAGCTTTTGGCTCTTAGGGATTACCTGCACATACACTGAGTTTTGACCATGTTTACAGAGAGCATCGGCTATGTAACAGTATATATGACGGAAAATCAGAAAAAAGCACAGTGCATCCATTTTAATTGTTTAGTCTGTTTTTAAAAACAGAGCCCGGCGCAATGTGGCAATGTCTGACGCAAACACATTTTCTCTCAATTGACAAATCAGTTCATTGACAGTTCCTTTTAGCTCTGATGACACTAACACAAAACATCAAACGGCCATAAGCGATCACACTGACATTTTTTTTTTTTTTTTTTTTTTTGCTAAGAGGAAGAGAGACAGCCTCAGATCTGCCTAAATTATTATTGCTGCTATTCCTGGGAAGCTTTAATTCAATTCTTCTGGGGCGTCCCTGCAAGGCTGCTCTCACTTGGTTTTATGCAATTAATGGCATCATATAAATCTGTGCCTGGCTCGCACAGCGCTCGCATCAAAAAGTCCTCCACATGACCTTGTCATTTTCTTGCCTGTATGATAAAAAAAAATCATCAGTGCTTAGAAAATCTTGTTTATGTAATTACTGAATAACAAGGACATGGATACAGAAAGCTGCTGTTAATTTTACTGGATTGAAATGTCTCCCTTTTAAATGTAAATGCCACTAATCGTGGAGGAGAAGGAGGACAGTGGTACTTATAAGCATGATCTATAGGCTCTGCAGAGAGACAGGAGATTTATAGAAGCTTCAGCTCCGGGTCTCTGGGGAGTATGTGGGCACATGGTGATAGCCCCCCTGCGTTTCCATAGAAGCACTCTACAGCAACAAAGTAGGAAGAAGAAGAGATCACCTGGTTTCTCTGTCAAGCTGCTGGCATCACAAGATTCTGCTGCACAGCCTGTAACTGGTTCCTGCAGGCCAGCTCATATACAGCAGGCACATTTAGATCCCTTCACACATGCAAACCAGTAAACAACAAGACTGAGGCTGAAACCCAAAACCAGCACCTCAGCTCTTAACACAGAACTGCTGAGAGACAGACCCTGCCAACTCCAATAGGCTAGACGTGTTAAAAGTGCTGAGCCAGTGGCCTCATCCTCGCACGCCACCGTACAGCACATGTCGGAATGATGCAGCTCATGTCAGGCTGATGTTGGTTTACTTTTGGCATGCGGAAGTGTGTGTTTAATGTGCCAGATGTTTTTGCATTAGTGAATAACAAGCTAATTTAATATTTCAAATTGAACGTGATGTCCAAAGACAAGTTTTCACACGGAACTCCAAACTTTAAATGCGACCCAAGGTCATGTTCCTGGTGCAGCTTAGAACATTCGTGGTTGCCATGGTCCAGGGATTTTGAGAGGTGGAAGCCTACCCAGGCTGGATATAAACCGGTCATCCGATAGCATCAGCCTGTGAAATTTTCCTGGCTAGAAGCCTGTCTTCACTGTCATCAAAATACAAGAGAAAGTGCTGTATTTCCTTGGAAATTTGATTCAGAAACAAAAAAACACAGGCTGTTGGCTATAAATTGCTAATACTACCCAGTCATATGTAAAGAGCTAATGCCAATATGTTACCCACTTGCCACTGGGACACAAACTTCAATACCAGAGCAGTAAATTTGTGTCAGAGCAATGAGTAATATCACAAACTAACCACCTCCTGTTACCAGTTTTAATTCACTTTTTATATAAATAAATGCATTTATATAAATATGTAACTATACATATTTCAAACTGAATTTCTGTTATTACTGTGGCCCACCTGCAGTACCTTCGCGGCCCACACTTTCGGGAAACACTGATCCAGTCTGTCATAATCCATAGTAAGAGGATATAAGTGGATGGATATCAGCTAAACCAGTAACCATTTTAGTGATTCTTTGTCTTTTCTTAAACTTTAGCTAACTTCATTCGTTACTTTTGAGTTCAATCACACAATTCCCAGTGCTTAGGCACAGCGGGGGTGCTGGTGGTGGTGGTGCTGGTTGACCTTAGGGAACCTTGGGCAACTATAACGTTTTTGAAATTCTCCTTGAAAAAATGTTTTTAATATTCATGTTTTCTTCAACCTTGTCTTTAAATTAGCTGTTCAATGAATTGACTAATCACTGCAGCTTAGTTGTGGGACAGCACAGGACGTTTTCATTTTTTAATTCATTGCTCCAGGCCATCTTCACTGAGGTCTAAATTATCAATCCTTTGCTACAGACAACAGCTCCTGCTGTTATTAATATATTTTTTTTCCTCACAGTCTATAAAGGAATAAAACAGTGACATGTGCTTCCTGTACTGCTGTCACAAAGACTGAGGTTCACTCTAATTTATTTTTTTCTTTCATTATGTAGAGTTTCCACAGTTGCTTTGCTTCTTGCTGCTCTACTATTTCAGTTACTTTGGGAAAGTTGCTGATGAATACCAGAAAATACAAAAATGCTATCCTCTTCCCATTTTTTGGAGTGATTTTTCCTGCGAGATTTTGTATCCGGTACGAGACAGAATTACATCATCAAGCTTTGATGATGAGAGGCAACCAATCTAAAAGCAGATGGTGGCAATATTCAACAGCCATTACATTGTGCAAAGAACATTTAGTTCATAATCACGTGTTAAAGCAAATAACTTTCACATTTAAATTTATAAAAGCTCAAAGTAACATGGTAAAACTGTTTGCTTTGTCCCAATAAAGCACATCTAAGACTTATGGTCATTCTATATCAATGTGACAATTCTTTAAAAGGAGGCCCAAAAACCTGTTAATACTAATTAATAATTTTCAAGTAACTTTATACTATAAATCTGTTTGTTCTTAGTTTGCGTCCAGATCCTTTCTGAGTTTAAATGTCTATGAAACACGTGTGTGTTTTATTTGGTTTGTTATGTTTCTGTGTATTTGCGGTGCACAGATTCTGCTTCGGTTTGTTTGTGATCTTGGTAAATATGTGGCAGCGTTTGTTATGCGCACGCTGTTCTAAGACAAATCAAACCATCTCATATGTGATGAGTTCATGGTGAAGTCATTCATGTTTGTCTGTTTGCCCTGGATTAAAGAACCGTTTGGTCTATAAATGTCACAAAATATATATAACAAAACATGTTTAAAGGGGACTCTTTTTGTATTTTAGTTTAGAGTTCAATATACTGTACATACCTGTACTGCTATACTGTAACTAGAACAAAACCTCACTATATAACTGCATCAAGTGCAGGAGGTTAATAAGTGAGAATGCATTGGTTGCATAACTGTGGTCAATAAGTGCCGCTGATCCTTTTAACGTATCTTTCATTTGTTTTCCCACTTTTTTGTTCCAAGAAAGCAAAAACAACTTTGAATAATTTTGTGAAAAACATGTAAATTTTTAAAAACCGATATTCCTCGTCTACATGCTGATGGACACACAACTATAACAGCCTATAACAGTGCGTCCTTACTAATGTGGGGCTTTAAAAAAAAAAGACAACTAAACTGCATATTATGAACCTTTATCAGCGTGTCTGTGTTTGTTCCTGCCCGCATCCACACATTGGCACTGTATGCCAATTTCAGGTTTATTATTCAAACTGCAGCTCTAACAGCACAAACTGACACCAGATGGTCTTGAATCCATTTAAATGTGTCTGAAATGAAGGAATTTTTGGCCAGAGTCCCAGTTTATGTTCCACACACATACTGAAGAAAACCAAACAGTATTATATACATTCACATGCTGGACAGTATTACCTGTACGGTGAAAATGGTTTTAAAATATTTGTATTCAAAGTTTTGGTGTATTTTAATAAACATTTTGAAGTGAACGCACTGAAATGCAACATAAGGGAGGCTGACGTGTTATTGTAACAATAATCAGATTACACTGAATTTAACAACTGTATTGTTCAAGGATGTTAATGTTTTATATGTTTATAATAACTTATATTTATTTACAGGCTTACAGCAAATTACACGACTAAGATCTTATTTCCGGCAGTTATCGTGCTTTATGTGATTTACAAAAACATGCCATGCTAATTATTTCTGTTAAAATATTATAATACATTCTTACATCTTTTAGTTTTACATGTCTGTAATCGTTTCTTTATGTTCAGTCATTAAGACTCTGAAAACATCAGCGATTGTAATTGCAAATCATTTTTAAGTCATTCTTCAGTCATCAGGATAGCTGCACGAATAAAAAAAAAACCTAGAATTTAAACTGACTAGCTCCAAAAAAATTTTATTTTTTTTGAGCTTCTGATAAACAAAAAACAATTTAGTTGATACCATTTGAGCACCCATATTCAGAGAGAGCAGGGCTGGGGATCACAAGATATTATCATGATACACTGCACAAAGCAATAGTGTCAACATACAACAATTCTGCGGTACTCAATACAATGCAATACGATACAGTGTATGCATCTAAAAAGGCAAAAGGGAAGAATTATTTATTTAATCTCTGCACTGTTTTGCTAGGTATTATTATTCCATTAAATATCAATTCAATTAACTGGCACTCAGATTTTCTTTCCCTTCCTGTCCACCATTTCCCCCCTTGTGAGTTTCACCTTCTTCGCTTCACTCATTTAAAACATTACCAGGAAGGGACATGAAGAGGAAGCTCTGCTAAATCAAACTGGATGGGAATCTATCTAGAGCATCTGTATGTTGTGATAAAAATATTGATATTTGGCATCAGTGAGGAAGTAACATGATATATTGCTGTATCAATATTCACATATAAACAGCCAAATGGATTCTGAGATGTGGCTGGCTGTAATGTCTGTTAATATTCTGTATGACCACAATCTGAAAAAATAATAATAATAATAACAAAAACCACAATATTTGAAAGGCAATAACGAAGATTGATTTCTACCCCCTTCTGTCAGATGTAAAGCCAGTATTTCCAATCAAAAGTGTGAGCTTTGTCAGCTATGATTAGAGAAGAGATGTTATGAGTGGGTGCACAGTATAGGAGGAGATGTGTAATGCAATCCTACACATGGACCACTCCGGGGAAGGCCAAAGCTGAATCCATTCTCACTCATCCGCGCACGGGGCTTGCAAAGGGATACAAGCAGCACTGCACACTTACAGTATGCACAAACAGATAGTGGGCTGAGAAGGGGGTTACGCTACCCTGAGCTGTTTGGGGAGGGATGAGATTTACGAGCTGAGGGTGAATTGGGCAAGTGGAACTGCGCTGAGAAATCAATGCCATTCTGCAGTGCAGTGCGTCTCAGCAAAGAGTTAACAGATTCACTGTTGCAAGAGGACATTAAAGCCATAGTTCCCAGCGCAGCATCTCTGCTCTAAAAATAGGACCATGCAGCAAAATGGACTGATGCTATTTACAGAGCTGCGCTTCTAAGGTCCTACATAATTACACAGGCCTACATGTTACAAGGACTTGGACTGATGTAGAGAATTATTTCACTCTGCAGCAGAGGAAATTCTTTTGAATTCCTAAGCCGTATCCTTACATATCTGAGCAGACCCAAGCGTGACAGCACGTTGATTGGATGTGTGAGAGTGTGTTTGTGTGCTCGCATAACAGATTTTAAACTTCAGTGTGGCACGATCTCCCTGTGCACCTAACGAGCAGAACTTGTTCTTGCTGACTGAACCGCTCGTTTCGACTCAGTATTCAGCTCCACACTTCAAAGGACGTTTTAGGGACATTGCACAGGCCTCCTTATGGCCCACTACAGCAATACAGATTGTAGCCTATTAATGATTTATTAACCCCTCTTTTCTAACGCTGGGACAACAAGATGCCGATGGATCTCTTACGTGCGTCTTTCAGAGTAACGTTAAAGGATTATCTAATGAGGCTTGAGGAATCTTGCAACGATTCATTTAAAGTATAAAAAAAATCCCTCAAAGTCAGCCAATGCCAGTGCCTCCCTTAAAACCGCATCCTCACCATGATGTGTACCATGATGTATTTTTCTATAGGGAGAGCTCGTTTCCTACCGTTCTGAGATGAGACGGACTGCAGCATCAGAGCTCCAAATATCGCCAAAGAGAAGGACATCACTGCAGCTCTGCGATTGCCAGGTATCATCTTCGGAGACGGTGGACGGAAAATGCCGGTAGGAGCGCGCTAAGGTGACCTGCGCCGGTTATGATGGAGCGGGCTGGATTCCGAGGCTCGCACCTCCAGATCCTCCAGTCGTGTCACGTACAGAGGGAAGCGTCGCTAGGTAGACAAGCGTGAGCCCACAGAGGTACTGCCGGATACCTGTGCCGCTCTGCTGACAGCCCGGTGCAGCTACGGAACCCCCTTTTTTTTCCTTCTTTCTTTTTTTTTTTTAAGCCACCCGTTGCAGCTTTAATCCCGCGAGATCTTGGAGGAGCGCAGAGACAAAACGGTAGTCCAATCGCAAAGTGGAGCAGAAATCAATTATGTTAAAATAATAACCATGATATTAATGATGATTTTTTTTTTGTTTGACAGGTTTTGCCACAAATTTTCTTTATCAACTAGAGCATTTTTTGATTTTTTTTTTCCCTTGTAGTCAAATTAAGCCATTGTTAGTCTGTCACCTACAATTTTGTTTCCTACAATATCCGCAAACCAATCAGAAGCGAGTATTTCATTGATATAAAATCCTTCGTTGAGCACGCATCCTGTGTCAAGCAGGTTCTCACTCAGGCTGTTTAAGCCTTGAACTCAGCAGCACCTGTGGCTTTACGCAAACTTTTAATCCAATTTCTCTTTGAACAAATACAGGGTAATAGCAGGCTCAAACCTACAGCACAGAAGCACACGTCACTTGGTCAACCACATCAGTAATAGGCCTATTTCCACTTCTCACCGAGAACAGCTTAAAATGGTCTTCCCCTAATTCACTTGTTACGTACTTGTAACTAACTAAATGTGGGGCAAATAGTATGCTCTCTATGCTATTTTCACCGATACCATGAGAGAATATCTGTTTAAATAATGCTGTTCCATTCCTACAGTAAAATTTCAGAGATTTGGAGAATCACTGGCGGGCCAAAGTGTTATAAATATGGTGATATATTGTGGCTCAACACCTTGCTCAAGCTGTTTTCAAGCACGCACTGCAGACTTTTACTAGACATTACCCAGACAGAAGTGCATGTGAGAATGCAAATCAGGGGCATAATCATAATATATATTGGACAGGACCCCAGCCCTATTTTTTTTAATTTGCTCAAAATATCCCTCAAATATACCAATATGAAAATTACTGTGCCATGACTGGCAACCAAACACCACCATCAGAAAGAATCATTGGCAAATGTAATCATAACTACGTGAACTGTCATTTCTATTATAAAGCTGGACTGAATTTTTTGTCAAGTTTTGCCAAGTCTTTGTTACCTTACCCCAGCAGAAGCCATTTCTTAACAGCCATGAGTAGGTATTAACAAATACACTACATTGTTTCTCATTTTCCCTGAACCTCATACATCTAAATATATATAAATATAAGCTTATCACATTGACTAGCTTTTCCTCAAGTCAAGAGCCACTGATGTAATCAGTTGTTTGGATGCTTATTTTTGTTTAATATATATATAATAACACTTCAATTCAGCCAAGACTAGCATTGCATGTCTTATTAACTTTCTAATATTCTTAATTGGCTGAAAAATTTGTTTTCACTTTTCTATGGGGGCAGCAAGTGGATAGAGAAACACCCAGATAAATATTTGAGCCCCCACAAGACTGAATCTGTGGTTACAGCCTTGGATTGACAGTCAGGTTTTGGATGTGTCAACTTTTAGTGGATTCGTTTTTGTTAGGATTGGTCCTTGTCTTTCTCCCCTCAGGCAGGCTATGCTGAAGTGACGTGAGACTTTGACTTTGAGAATCTCGGCAGCATTGAACATGGCGGTGCATCATTGATTACAATCATTTAAGTCATTTGTTTTCTCTGCCAGAAAGACTTAAAGGTAATAAAAAATATTACTAGCCAGATTTCCAAAACTTTCAACACTCTGGAGCACGGCGAAGAGGATCTGGACACTTTACAGCCTTATATTGGTGAGTGTTTCAAGAGAGTTGTCATGGGCAACAAAGAGCAGCCGCCCTAAAGACTCCCCAAATGGGGCACCTACATACCAGCAACATGGTAGACATTTTAGAGCCCATAAATTAAAAACCGTCCAGTTTTGAAGCACGCCTGGCTGCATAGGCCACAGTAGGCTGGGCCATCCGTGTGGGTTTGCCCGCCATGCCGTATGGCCTCCTACCCCTCCTTTTTAATTGAACTATAGTCATTACAGTTCACAATACATCACTACACTCATAGGACCTTGGGGGACAGGTGGGTTACCCAGAGGTAGGTAGGTGGGTGGTGCTATTGAGGTGACCCCACTCATCTCCTCACTGCTGTCTGCCCCTTAGATATTGAGGATTTTGAGGGGCAGTGTAGATGAGTACTGCTGACCAGCTGTCAGGTGCTCATGTCACGTCTGTCTCCTCAATTTTAATTACACTCTAGTTTTCACACAGTCATACTCACCCCTTACACCTCATACATCCACATACACCAACACATGCACTCAGCACATCACCTTTATGCCAGGTGCCGGGCAGTTCTTGGGCACCTGTGGCCCTGGGCCCTGGGGTTGCCGACCTCTGGCGGGGTCGGCTGCCCACTGCGTCTGGTTCTCTGGGGCTCTTTCCCTCAGGCTGTGGGGGTTCTGGCTGGACCTCCCTCTTCCTTCTGCTGGGGTGGACATGAGGATGTCATCAGCACGTTTGGCCTTGGTTCTTCAGTACTCCTGGGGTGCAACGGATGGCCCGGGTCTTTTGGGCCCTTCTCTGTCTGTCTTGGGCTTCTGGGGGGCACTGTTGCAGCTTCTCACCCTCATTACCAAGTTAGTTTCATAACAAACATCCTATACACACACACACTCACACACACACACACACAAAGCAAGATCGTGTGCTTGTTTTTGTTTTTCTCTTTCAGGTGCTGTTTGTTATTTTTTGTGCTTTGTTGCAGATGCAGCAGTTGGCAGCCAGTTATTTGTGCTTTGTCTCACCCCACCCCTTCTTTCCTCCTTTGTCTTTCTGTTACCTTCTTTTCTTCCTCCGTCCACTGTTGCTTCTTTCCCACCTGTCAGCTCTATTATATCAATATCAATAATTAAATTAATAAATAAACCCCCAAAATACAAGAGAAGCCTTTGTAAAGATCGTCTGGTTCTTAGCAGGCATAATTCTCACAAACTGGATTGCTGCTGGGCTGTCCAGTGATTTTGGCCAAACTGTTAACATACACAATCATCATGGGACTTCAGGGGTGGGTATGGTTGTACATTAGCAGTTCATGGGTGCAGAGATTTGCAGCCCATCATCCATATGTTGTTCTTATGCAATAGCGCCAGAGGCCACTTTCAAGAATAAAGGGAGCAACCAGCACACTCTTTTTTATGCTTGTTTTTGGTCCTCTAGAATGGGGAAGAAAGGCGATTTAAGTGACTTTGAATGCGGCTCGGTTGTCGGAGCCAGACGGGCTGGTCTGGAGTATTTCAGAAACTGCTCTGATCTGCTGGGATTTTCCCACACAACCATCAAGAAAATATCCACATCAACACATCATTGGCTTTTTGAAGAACCACACACTAGTGCATCATAGCCAAAGAGGTAAACAAATGGACACGTAAGTGGGACATTTAACCCAGTTTCCCTTGGGGCCTTTTTTGAAGGGATGATTTGCAAGCACCGACCGGAAGGGCTGAAAAATAACACAAAAGCTGAATTTCCAAAACCTTCACTTTTAACTTTGGTTAAGAATGGCTCTAATCTAATTTCCTTCCCTTTGTAACAACTGCAGTAATTAGCAGATATCTGTGACTTTACAATTCTGAGATTTTGTGTGTTAACTTTCAATGCATTGTGAGTCATAGTAAAGAAAGAGGGTGCATAACATGATATAGTCGGCACCTCACTGAGAGGACGTCAGCTTTCATGGAAGTGTAGGCTGGGAGAAAACAAATGTGGGCTCTGATGATTTTTGTGTCTTTTATGGGCTGTCACACAATACAGTGGTGGAAATGTTGCATGAAAATTGATGCTGTCACAGAGAAGATGGTATGCAATAGCTGGGATAAAAAAATTATAATCATACATGAATGCGTGGCAGTGGTGGACTCTAAGTGCTTTTACTGAAGCACTGACAGGACATTGCCATTTAATACTAATTGTACTTGTTCTCTGCAGCATTTAACAATGTAATATATTGTTTTTATGGCTTTACTGCATGTATTTGAATGCAAGAATTGCTGCTTATAGTTCAGTTCTTAAATAACATGTGAAATGCAGGATTTGAGTCTCTTATTTTAAGAAAATGATAAAAAAAAAATACTTCTACCAGTGATGTGTCATCTATTACCACAAAGAGATAGATTAAGACATGTCGTTCATTGCCATGCACACAGTCCAGAGAATTACATCTGTTTGCCTTTTTTTTTAAAGCACTCTTATCTTCATAGAGCCCACAGAGCTGTCAAACAGCGGTTGTCATTAAATTGCTGCAGAATTCATTTTCTGCACTTTTCTCCCACAAAATGACATGAACTGAATTTGTTACAAACGGTTACAGAACGACACTCCTGCTAATGCAGGCCTACACTGACCCTTTATAAATAAAAATCTGCTCAACTTCACTGGCATGAAAACACCATAGGACAAATAGGTGCAGTGCATCTTGCATTGCCATCTAGTGTCTAGTCAGTGCATGTGTCAGTAAATGGCTCAGGACCAGTACACGTCACTGCCATAAAACTCAAGGAAAAATATTACATACATACAAAAATATTACAATAGTCTTTATTCACAAAGAATTTTTCAAAACCCTGGTACAAAGATGTTTATACAAGGCAGCAAAGGACAAAAATAATCTAGGTGGCCAGATTAAAATAGATAAATATTTCCAGTCATATAGAAGGTGCATTGTGAGTTTCTTATCTTTTGTAAAGATTTTTTTTTTCACACAAAAACATGTTGAGACATTTGGATTTCACACAGAAAACAGACATTTTATCAGCTCCAGCACTGATGTTGCACAATCAGTTTATTATTCAGAAAGTTAAGCATCCCGATTTAAAAGTGATTCAACTTTGAAGTTGATCCAGATCTATGTCTGTATCGGGAATTTTTAAAAATAATTCTTTACCATCGCGAGATATCACACCTGCACAAATCTGAAATCAGAAAAATTCCGGTGTGGAGGAAACTTTTCAGCCTGATTGCTTTTGTTTTTCTAATCATTTATGTTTAACTTTTTTACCAATAAAGATCATTCTCCACAGTAGTCTCAGAGAGAAAAAACAGATGAGTATCACGAGCAAAACAACGGCTAGCAAAAATGCAATGACATCAATAGACTTGTATACAAACCACGACATTTTGTACGACTGTGTCTGCAGATGACGGGCCCCTCTATGTCTTATAACATATTCTATCCAAAACACTGCCTGATCCAGAGGTTTCATGGGCTGATCTCTGTGCAGCCTTGACAGCATCTGCATGTTTTCCCTGTAAGTGGAATTGTAAATAGCGGTCATCAGTGCCTCTGCAAATATATCTCTTTCAAGGATGGCGATATCCACAATCACAGCTGCTCCCTTTGCCCTGATTCTGGAGAGATTATCGGGCTGATCAAAGAATAAGGGAAGTCCAACTACAGGAACCCCGTGGTAAATAGCTTCCTGAACTCCATTGGTGCCTCCGTGGGTCACAAACACTCTAGTTTTGGGATGTCCTAAGAGGTCATTTTGTGGCAGCCAGTTGACTAGTAACGTGTTGTTGCCCAGGTTGGTTGGCCTTTGTCCTATATACCTCCATATAACCTTTTGAGGCAGCTGAGCAAAGGCTGCAGCAATTTCCTCAGTAATATGTTGAGGAAGCTTTCCAACTAAAGTCCAGAGGGTCATCACAATGACCCCATGATCGCCAGAGCTCTGGACAAAAGCTTCCAGGTCAGCAGGAAGCGGATTTGAGGGCTTGCATTGAAATCCACCCATGTAGACGATGTTTGGCAATGTTGGACGTGGGAATTCAAAGACAAAATCATTTCTCATAAGCCATATATCAGCATCCAGGAAAAATGTTGAGTAATCCACATCAGGACCAAAGTACTTCATAATAGCTGGTTTGTAGTTAGGTTCTGCCATTTGCGACATTGTGTACATGCCGCCGCTGTAACTCAGCAAATTCTTTATTCTTTCAGGGAAGGTCATCTTATCTGTTAACTCTGTCCCAGTAAAAGGAACGTATGCCAAAGGCGAGGGAGCAATAAGGAAGTGAGCTTCGCCTTGAACGGTCCACCTTACGTTGAAAACAAGAGGAACTTGGAGCCAGCGTGCCAGCATTGCCCCTCCACCGAAGCCGGGGTCAGTCAAAACCATATCGTATTTGGCAGCATGTAAAGACTGCATCAGCTTTTCATCTTCAAACATCTGAGTGATCGTTTCACTCATCCCTTTATGAAACTGAGTGAACTGGTCTAAAATCACCCTCCTCATCCTAATCTGAGTCCACAGGTGGGACCAAAAGGATGAAGGTTTTCTCTGAAGTCGGATTTCCAGCTGTTGAAACAAATATGTTTCAAAGTTTTCCTCAAATCCACTAGAGTAGGGAAGTGTGACAGAGGTAAAGAAAGGAGACGTTTCACTGATGTACCAGCTATCAGATGGCCGTATCACAGTGACCTCGTGACCTTTGGCATGCAGTTCCTCTATGAGCACTTTCATGTTTACCCAATGGCTTCCATCCAATGGGAACACCAGGATTTTGCCCCCAAATGAACTGGGTAGTTGAAATAAGAGTAGTGTAAAGAGGACCAAAGGTAAATAATAAGTCTTCATGATGGACCTCAGATACCTTCAAAATACACAAAAACAAGTCAGTGAGGGAGTAGTGCCTGATCTTTTTTGTACAATTTTTATATTTCAATCTTTTGACCATAGACGTCTGCTCCGCTGCATTTAAGAGGCAAATACTCTTTACTCTTTTCCAATATTTGACAATAGCTCATTTTTACCTATTAAAAGTTATAGAAACATGCTGTGCCCTAAGAGTGGGCCTCTTGCATTTCTGATGTCTATGAGCTGTTTGCTGTATGGTGATTTCTCTACTAACCTTCTCACCGGGTTTCACTGACAAAACTGATATAGGTCAAAAGAGTTCAAATTATTTCACAAAAGTCAATCATTAAAGTCCTCTGAAAGATTAAAGGCAAAATGAAATATATATGTATTGTCACTTTTTTGCAAATGTTTTTAATGTTGAAGGACCCAAATCTAGAACCTCGTGGATTAATACACCTAGTTGTATTTAAAGTAGTTTAAAAAAGTAGTTCAGCTTAAACCCACTTCAACAGGGCTGCTTATATCTCACTGCATCGGTGCTAACAATCTAAGAAAATCACCTTTGTCAGACATGAACATAAGCATTATATAGACATTTTAACTTTGGATATTTTGAGTACATTTTGCTAAAACTTTGACACTTTTATTCAATTGATGTTTTAAATAAATTATTTTTTGTTGCATTTTGCATTGTTTTGCTTGCTGAAGTAAATATAAGCGTCAATAATTCCTTCAGCAGTAATGCACTGGACTGTATTGGCTAGGGAACAATCACTGCTCCAAATATTAGCAACGCAAAAAAAAAAAATTAAGTCTTAAATTTCAAAACAGACGGCATATTTTAATGTACGTAAACTGATTGTAACAGTGTTTAATGCAGCGCAAACGCAACAGAACAATAAATAATATTCTAAAGCGTGTGCTTGACTGAAAGCATTAAAATCTGATTAACTTTACACTTACACAGAAAAACCTGCTCATGAAAAGTAATCCCATAAACTATATTTGATCATAACATGCAGGATGTTGTTACTTTAACTGGTTTTCTAACATTTTTACATTTTAAGATATATTAATGCTTACCCATATGCTTCAGAAAGGGAGCCCCGGCTTCTTCAATATAAGTTCAAAAATGTTTGTCGAGATGTGTTTTGTACAAGGTGTGTACTGGACATTGACCTGTTACTACAAGAGTTCATGATTGTAATAGAACAGGTGTATCTGTTGTGCCATCTAGTGTCCAGTCAGTGTATAACTTTGTACTGCTTGACTGTTTACCAGAGCTGAGCATTAAACTGTAATCTCCATGTAGTACACACAACTGCTGCACCTGTGACCTGAAATAATGCTGAGTTTTGCAAAAAGCAGAGATCCATAAAAAGCGTGCTGAGTAGCTTTTCAGTGCATGTTGCTTTTATGTATGACAGGACTTTGTATGGTGGCCTAAGCTCAACACACTGCAACTTACTAAAAACATGCATGCAAAACAAACGAATACTAGGTGGGACATTGCTAGTTTGACAACACATGCACAGCATTAGAAAGGTACTCAGGGACTGCATGCAAAAAAAGTATTTGGACAGCTTAAAATGACCAAAGACCAGACCCAGTGGAGGAAACACAACATTTGTTCATGATGTTCACGGGTTCTAGACTTCAGGCAGCCATTGACTGCAAAGGATTTTCATCCAAGTATTAAAAACAATCCTTATATTAAAAATTATATATATATGTTAGTGTGTCCAATTAATTTCTGAGCCGCTGAAAATGGGGGCTCTCTGTTATCTGCAAATTTCCATCAAGTACAGACTGCACAATATAGATGATTGCTCTATAAAGACCCAGAAACTAGGGATCCGACAATACATCACCTCAAACATCGTTATCTGCCAGTACTGGCCATTTCCACTGGGATCAGCTTATCTGCAAATGAAATGACATTTAGAGTGGGTAGTGAGTTCTCTGTTATCTCATATCAGATGCACTGGATAAATATTTAAAGATAATGTGGTGATAGTGAAGGCCCAGAAGACTTTACTAAATTACAGTTACTTTTACCAAAGATGAATTTGTTTAATAGGAAATTAAGGAGGGAATAAATAACCACAAAACCAAAACAAAATACTGTCAATACTGCCAAACTGGCAGTATTGGCTCCGAATTTGATAATCAGTTCTCCCAATCTGTTTTGGCTCCACTGCAACAAGGACACAGAATATCTTTACTACCTCATGCCACAATGCATTGTATGTATTTGTCAGATTTTTACTTATTAAGCTCATTATTGTATTATATTTAGAATTTTTATTCCCCTTTTATTTTAATATTTAATTGTGCTCCTTCTTTTGTGCAACGTTCATCTTAGAGATGTTTTGTTTTGCCATATTGTATTTATTGAATTTAATTATTTTACTCTAAACTATTTTGTTGTCTTTCATCTTAAGAGATCTTATCTTGCAGAAGCTAGGCAATAACGCCACAGATCTGGGGTATGTCAGTTAGCCTGTGGTCTTTTTATGATTCACAGGATTGCTTTGCATGACAATGTAAAGCACAACTGATGTGTGCTGTTGTAATGTAAACATTCACAATTAATCATATTACCAAAATAGCTGAT
>JAVDPK010002769.1:795819-808731 GCA_034780415.1 Cichlasoma orientale | reverse complement strand
CCGCCTCTCTGGCTGCAGTGCGTGCTTCCGACACAGGGGGAACAGATTTTCACAGGGGAACAGAATTTCGCACAACAACGGCACTGGAAAACCATTCCCTTTTTGGGAGTTATTGTTGCTTCTCCAGTGCACCAGTTGTCACTTTCATTTGCACTGAAGCAGCTGAAATAGACCCACAGTGGTTTATGTTTCCCACCTGGGCAGATATCCCTGAAGTTTAACTTTGTGTTGTCCTGTGGTGATTTCTGTGATTGAATGTTCCCGTCATTGTATTTCCATGTCAGTCCCTGTCTGTTGTTAAATTAATGAAATAACTGGATAAAATGGACTGAGGTATGAAAGGAAGGATAATTATAAATGCCATTGATTCATTTGGAGGCAAAATGTTTCCAGAACTGTACAGTATAATGGCTTATTATTCACAGATTCACTGTCTTTAAAAGTATTTCTGGTTGTCATTCATGTTGTTTTGTTTAAAAAAAAAAACTCACTATCCATCACCCCTTTCAGACAAAATTAGATTTTTAGCTTCAACCGTGAGAAGAACGAAAATTTCACTCTGGATAACAGGAGGTAACGTTTATAATATTTTAGTTTTGTTTTTGGACAGGAGAGTGAGTCACGGTCAGCTGCTTGAGACGACTCTGTACAACCAAAAGTCTGTAATCTTTCAAACTCATCAACAAAACACGATGCAACAAGAACTATTTAATATCTATTAGGGTAAGACCAAATAATACAAAAGTAATACACAAAATGTTTTCCTCATTCACTCGTGGAGACGCAGCCCCCTCAAACGGTTCATTCACCTAGTTGGGCCTACTGAATTTGTTTATCCATGGCAAATATTTACCCCACCTCAAGTAATTATATATTCATATATACTTATGATATAGTACATGTTAATACATTTTACACAACATACAGTACATGTGGGAATATGATGGGGAGATGGCTTTCAGAAGCTTTGATACAGTGGCATTAAGTGTATTAGCTGCTCCTGCTACACAATAACTACACAGCTGTAATTTCCATATTCACATAAACTGTGCTGTATGTACATATGATGGAAATTTCGGACTGAGCCAAAATTCACCACGAGAACTTACTACATACACAGGGGAAAGTAGCTTATTTGTTCAACTTTGTGCAAAAAAAAAAGAAAAATTCACATTTATGTCATAGAAATGGCCAGCTGTGCATTTACTAACAGATGAGCGGATGTATAGTACTTTATACAGGGTTACACTTCATTACTTCTGTATGTGCATGTGCTGGTGAAAATGCTATGCAACTGTAAAATCATACAAGCAATGTCCAACTTGAAAACAGGCTAACTATTCATTTTACGACACTTTATGTTTGGGGTTGTTAATATTTCTTCCTGTATTTAAAGGCTGCACAGCAGGACCCCAGCTGATTGTGATAACTCTGCTGTTAGTATTGCTCCACTTTGAATGCAGTCTGCACTGATGCCAAGAGGAAAACCAGTGCAGACGTTACATTTTTCCCCAAAAAAAACAAAAAAAGGGAGAGAGAAAAAATTATAATTAAAACCATTTACGCACAGCCACAGAAAGACACAACAAAACATGTGCTTCAAACTCACCCACACGTCATTCAAATACACAGAAAAAAAAAAAGAGGTTGGTACAAAAACAAAACAACTAAAACGTACTACAACAAACAGCCTACTGAATACCACGTCATCACAATCAGACAAGACGACTCACAGACTTTAAAGTAATGAGCATTCGGGTATCTTCACTGTTTTAAATCTAATACTGTATTACTGTAAGAACCATCTACAGAACGTTGAAGGTTTCAAAGACTCGGAGAAACCAACACGACGCCGTCTCCGACCGAACACATCAGGCCTCACCGGGGCTACACACAAATGTCCTTTTGTGAAGTTTCACTCCATAAAGAAATAACTGGATTGGATTCAATATTCTGTTTTCTTTTATATAGATTTCATATTACACCGACTCATGGAATAACACCAACATCCACGAAATAACACACTAAGGCCTGAAATCCAGAACTTCAGAAACAAAGAGTCATCGAAGCATTTACATGTAGGGGTAAGTGGGAGAATTTGCCAAAGGGGGAGTAAACATCCATTACTCCATACAATGTTATGACCACCTACAACAATTATTACTATTATTTACCGTAACCTGCAAGTGTTTTGGTTTTCTTTCACTTTGACCTGCACAATAACATCGATTTGGAATGTTTGACCAATAAACTGCAATCTTTAAATACTGCGTGTGCTTTACTTTAACATCAAATAAAAGAAACATATTAACTAAATTCAGCCTGCTCAACATATAATCAGTATGCAACAACAAAACCAAATGTCCTGAATGGTCTAATAGGGGCGATATAAGGAGACAAAAGCCCTACATGTTGAAGTTCTACGGGCTTTACAGGTAGAATTTAAAAACAGCTATTACACTTTTCCTGAGAATGTTAAAAAAAAAGGACTTAAACTGACAAAAAAGGTCACCAAAACAAAAACTCCATATTTCTGTTTTTAAAACATTGATTTTAGTTGATGGATGGATGGTTTAACTTTCTTTTTTCAACAAAAAAGAAAAAAAAAACAGGAAAAAGATGATGAATTTCTTGACTGGCATTAAAGCAAAATTAAAAAAAAAAAATGCCAAAGTTTAATTCAAACGTACCATAATCTTTAAGAAATAGGTAGTTTGATCTAATTTATTTCTTGCTGTAAGTTAAGTAACAACAATAATACCGCTGTCATATCTATATGATAAATATATCATTTGCTTTGGTCGCTAGCAGATTGCTACGGTTGCCAGTAGTTTGCATAGAAGATGCCAACTTTTCTACAAACACTGTCTAGCTCCTCTCAGAGGCGTGACGGTACTGCGCAAACTGCAATGCAAACCGGAAACAGGGCGTTTGCCTTCAAAGTAGAAGTTGTGCCTCAGTGTTTCAAATGGCATGTTTGGAGAGAGTGAAGAAAAAAACACCCTAAATATGTTTATGAAATAACTTCACACCTTTAATGCTTTGCCTAGACCCACATTACATAAATCAATTTTGTCTAATGAATATCAAATTTAACGAAAACACTAATGTGGGCTGCGACTGCTAGCTACATTCAACCCTCCGTTATCTGGGCCACTGTTGCCAGCTTGTGTAAGAAAACTCGCTGTCGGCGGTCTCAAAAGTTGATAAAGGCCAACGCATGGTCCGGGGATGGGGTTGGGTCCCACTCTGTGTCGCATCAAGGGGCGGAGGAAGCGGTTGGGTGGGCTCGGTGTTTAAGTGAGGTGCGGGGGTTGGAGGGTGGGGTCAAAGCGTACGAAGGGACACAGTACGAAGACTTCATGTACACAAAACACAGCGACAGTGGAGGATTTCAGGTTTCCGGTTTATCTCCAAAACTCTCCAAAAGTCGCCGACGTCATTGGAAAAAGTCACTAAATTTTTCGCTTTTTGGAAAAAAAAGTTTCTACGGGGTCTGAAAAGCCGCTAAGTTGGCAACACTGTTAGTATTTGCAGACAAGTCAGTGTCTTCAAGTCAAACAGTGACCGTGGAAACCTACTAGTAACCAAAGCAATCACGAGGAGGTTGCTGGTGTAGCATGCTCTTTTTGACTGATTTCACCTGGCGACAGCCAGCAACCTACATCTTTTGGTTAATCTAAGCTAGCTGGGTGCTAGCAAAGATATTCCATTTATTCTAGATGCATGGGGATGATATTATATTCCCATCTAACTTTCAGCAAGAAAATAAATTAGGGTGTTTCCCAAAAAGGTCAAATGGGAAATAAAACGTTTCTTGACATTTGTATGCAAGACTTTAGCTGTTAGGCGAATAGCTAGTCCAGTACAGCAGTTGAGAAATAAACATTTTAGCAATGGTGATCTTCAAGGCTAATAAAAGTAAACACCCTTAACAATATAGCTGTTTCGGTCCCTTAAATATCACATTAAAGGTCATTCAAAAATTTACAGAGTGACATTGGAGACCACCTACTCAAATAAACTGATGATGCTCAGGGGACTGGGTTTACCTACATTAGGCTGTGTGTGTCTGTTGGAAAGCAACATTGACCGGCTGAAACTGAGCAGCATAAAACAACAGTAACAACAGTTTTTGTTGTTGTTGTTTTTTTATATAACTGTCAATAATAATGTGAATCAAGTGAAAAAACGGAAATCCCAGTACATCTGCACCGAAAACATGACTTCTACATGGTTCTGTTTGAGTTTAGCGTTACAGTGTTATCATGACGGGCACCTAATTCTGAATTGTGTTCTTAATTGATCCCTTTTTAGTTCTCCCACTCGGCCACCTGGCCCCCTCCTCTGCCCTACATCGGTTCGTCGTAATTGTAGGTGGGAGCTGCTGAGTACTGGTTCTGCTGCATGGCACCCTGAGCGGCCCCCATGGCCGCCTGCTGGGCTGCCTGCTGGACGTGGGGGTTCTTCCAGGCACCCGTAGCCCATTCCTCCTGGGCTTTACCCAGGCTGCCACCACTGCCGCGGTAGAAGTTATGCACCTATGAAAGACAGAAAGGAGAGATGGAGATCAAAAGGCATTTTACTGTCTTTCAAGTATAAATTTATTTCTTTTGACTTGTAATATTTACCAAATTACCATAAAGAAAAGTTACATTTTATTATTTTTCTGTAGTGGCACCATACTTTTCACTGACAATGTCATGACCATATATTGGCAACATTGACCATTCTTAAGCAATTCTAGACCCCAAACATCTGTATGGAGCTGCAAATACAGTGCTGTGTAATAATATTTGCCCCCTTCCCGGTTTTCTTAGTTTTTTGCATATTTGTCACACTTGAATGTTTCAGATCATCAAAGAATTTTTAATATTAGACAGAGATAACCCAAGTAAATGTAAAATGCAGTTTTTAAATGAGGTTTTCATTCAAAAAAATCTGTCACTCACCTTTGAGAGGGCGATGAAGGAGAGAACAGCCACCGCAGTGAACATGATGGTGGGAATCAGCATGACCACAGCTGAGCCAATGTTGGTGCTGAAGAAGGTGATGGTGGCCAGCCAGCCACTGAAGAGGAACCACAAAAGAGTCGTGAAGCCACAACAAGGTATATTTCAATGATATAATAAACTTATTATTCTCATCTAGAGCTCATACATCAAATTTAAAAAATCTGATATATCGGACGATTTTTTTTCTTTTAGACACACAAAATATGGACAGATTTCCCCAACATTTGTTATGTGTTGCTATTTATGAGTCCTTAGTAAGATAATATAATAGTGTAACTTAAAAATAAGATTGTTTTATTGTTATAAGTTGTGGATTTCCCATTTACACTCTGCTCTGTTCCAATCAGCTGGTTGTGTTTGTTCATGCAAACAAGTGTGGCCAATAAGGAAGTTGCAGCACACCCTCTGGTGGGCAAACTTTGCAACTTTCATAACATGGTTGAACTCGTCTCTTCTTGACTTTTGAAAATGTATTTATCAGCCATTCTAAATGCAGATACAAATATATTGGCAAAAAGCTAATGTCAGCCAATTTTCTGGCTCTATTCTGGAACTGATTTCTTTTTTGACCCTTGCAGACAAAACTGTGACATGTCATAAAGTTATTTTGGAAAAAAGCAAACAAATGGAGCGTAATTAGCACAGTTGTGTATGTGTCCTCCTGATGGAAACATGGGAAATATTCACTCTCATTTAATCTCTGCTTTTTTTTTGTTGAATATTTTCTGTAAAAGTAAAAGTAAAGTTGCAGGCCAGGGAACCAAAACTATGAGCGATCCCTTTCACACTGCACACATTTAATAATCATGTTGTTGCTAATATGCAAGTATTACGTAAAGTATTTCTGAAGGCAAAAAAATTCTTCTGTATACCTGCTTTTTAATATTTACTATTTCTCTTCAGTATATTAAAAAGAGGTTGAGTATATTACAGTATACTGATCTTATGGAAAAATATAAATACAGTTCAAGCTGCCCAGCTTTAATACAGACGAGTGACAAAGGTGAAAATGTAATGAATAAGCAGAGGAATGCAACGAATGGAAATAGTTTGGATGTCATTTGTATATTTCAGACCACCCTCTCCCCAGCCACCTCTTCCAGCTCATCCAGGGGGACACCAAGGCGTTCCCAGGCTAGCCAAGAGATATAATCTTTCCAGCATGTCCTGGGTCTGCCCCTCCTCCCGGTAGGACGTGCCTGTAACACCTCACGCAAGAGGCACCCAGGAGGCATCCTTATCAGATGCCTGAACTACTTCAACCGGCTCCTTTCGATGTGGAGGAGTAGCGGCTGTACTCTGAAGCCCTCCTGAATGACTGCACTCCTCACCCTGTCTCTAAGGGAGAGGCCAGCCACCCATCGGAGGAAGCTCATTTCCACTGCTTGTATCCACGATCTCTGCCGGGAATCGCCACCTTATCATGGTGGAGTGGTTTGTGTGTCCCAGTGATCCCAGGAGCTATGTTGTCCGGGGGCTTTTGCCCCTGTGGTAGGGTCTCCCAAGGCAAATTGGTCCTGGGTGAGGAGCCAGACAAAAAGGGATTCTAATGACCCTTACGGAAGAGACATCAAGGGAACAGTTTGCCCTGCCCGGGATGGGGTTGGCAGGGCCCCATCTTGGGGAGGGGGTTCGAAGCAGGGTGTCTGGTGGCTGACAGCCGGGCGCGGCCCAAGGAGGAGACATGGACCCACCCTCCACCAGCACGAGGCATGTAGGGGTTGGGTGCAATGTGTCAGGTGGCGGCCAGGGATCGATCCTCAGCTATCGAGGCTGGCAGAATGTAATTTTTGTATTTATTAAATTGTTCTCCCAACTTTTGGCAATCAGGGAACAAAGAAAATAATCATTCTAGACACACATCAAAAACTAAAGGCCAGGGCAGGATTGAGGAAGGCTTAGGGTTACCACCTATGATGGCTAATCCTCAGAGGGTTAATGAGCCTCTTTAAATGCCAAAAAGCTACTTGGTTTAGGAAAGTATTTTTTAACCAAACTGTACACTTTAGACAAATGTGGTCAAACCTTCTATTAGAAAAATAACATAATCCTCTACACATCTATTTTCTTCCACTTATTCTTTTAAGGGTCGGGGGGGGGGGGGGGCGCTGCCAGCTGTCATACGGTGAGAGGCAGAGTGCACCCTGGACAGGTCCATTGCAGGGCACACAGAGAGACAGGTGACCATTCAGACTCTCGCCTATGGGCAATTTAGAATCAGCAGTTAACCTAACCGCACTAACTGCACGTCTTTGGACTGTGGGAGGAAACCAGAGTACCTGGAGTAATTTGCTGGATGCACACACTCATGGGAAGGTTGTGTTAACATACTCCTGAATGCTTCAGGCCAGCAAACTGCCAAAACGTCTGCTTTAACAGAGATGCTCACACTTACTGATGATCTGTTAATCAAATGCATCTGATTAGCAGCACCTGCTTCTTACCCTCTTAATTCCAATGGAAGCAGTGAGAATTTTCTGATCTGTAAGTCTAGAAAAGCGCTCTATAAAGCCCAGTTAATTTGCATTTTGTCTGTATACATCCCTTTTAATAAACAAATACAAACTCTTACCACACTCCCCAGCCTGGAATGCCAACAGTCTGGATAATACTGATCACCACCTGGGCCATGAAGACGAAGAAGAAAGCCATGAAGTTGAAAGAGCTGTCAGTCCTGCACGGGGAGAATAATCATCAGGAATGATCTGATTCAGCAGAACGGCAGGAAGAAGTGTCGCTCAGAGGGAAACGCGCTTACTTCAAGGCCTTGTAGATGGGCCTGAACCAGCACACGTAGGAGCAAGGGGTGAAGAGAATGAGCCACAGGATAGCCATGCCAAAGTTGGTAGCTCCACCGCCTCCACACATCCATGCCAGACAGCCAATCAGATTCACAGCTAGTGTGGCACTATGCACTATCAGCGTCACAGAGGAGGAGGAAGGATGACAAAAAAATAAAAGACTGAGGGGGGGGGGGGGGGGAATAACAAACACTACAGCAAATCCCCCCACAGGCTGCATTACTCATAACTCAGCAGGATTTAATCACCATGAATATCAGAAACTACGTAATGCCATATTTCCAGTTCTACATTAAAGAGTTAAAACTACATTAATAAAATATTATATAGAGGTGCAATTTATTAAACACACACACACACACACACAGCACATTGTTTCTACTCTACAAGTCCCAAACATAATGTGTACACTAAACTATCTTTTCCCCAGACTTACATTTTTGTTTTCAAATAGCGGAACCTATGTGGTAATGAAAAAACACACCATATTTGCTCATGTGAATGCAACAATTTGACACATCGCTGCTATCTACTTTTACAACTCATTTACAGATTTTTGTTCAAGATTAACAGATAATAACTGACTGTGGAGCTGGTGGGGCTCAGATAATAGTAATGAACAGTGAGTAGTAATATAACAGAGGACATAAAAGTACATAGCATCAAAAATCCTGGTTTTCCCTGATCAGTGGACCAAAACCTGGGTTTCAATCACAGAAAAGAAACAAAGTTAATTAATTTGTCAATTTCAGTTGTGCTTCAGCTCTGTTTATAAAATGAAAACCGTGGATATCTGGCTCTGTGACATGAGACCGGTCAGTCTGGCTTCCCAGCTGCACTGGAGTGTTTGCACTCTTTAGTTCCCATAATATTTTTGGTAAAACAAAGTAGCACAGTAGGAGGAGGAGGATGAGTAGACAGGTTAATGGCTTACTGCGAGATGCATGCAAATACTGACGACTTTGTACTGTACTGCAAAGCAAAAAGCACTTCCTGCAGGTACACTCACAGATCCAAAGGTAGTAGAGCCTCTTGCACATGGTGCGATGTTGGTCTGGGATCTCATTGAAGTCTTGGTAAAAACACGGCTTAAGGGGGATGAAGCGAGGAAGGGGGGGGAAGTTGTTTTCTAGGACACAAAGACATAACTCAGTGCCACACATGAAGAAACCGAGTCAGGGGAGGCTTTATTTAACCTTTACAAATGGGGTGACTGACTGTGCGTTAAGATGGATGAAGGGGAGAGGAAAGCTCACCTGCCATGATTCACTGCTTTCCTCCACTTGCAAACCAGGCCCACAGACTTCAGTCTCAGCTGCCTTGAAAACCACACTGCACAGCAGAGAAGTGTATGATTGAGTGCAACATCACTCAATCAGGCCACAATCACTGCAATAAAATACTTTTACATCCTGATATGATCTGGAGGAAGGAGGTACCCATGGTAGTACCCGTGGTGGTACCCAGCCTTCAAAAGAGCACCAGATGAACCTGTTTTCTTGGCCACATATTTTAGCGGTGTAATGCGCGCGTCAGGACACAGTGTGGCCTTGTCGTGATCCTCAAATGTATATCCTTTGGGTGCAAAGTAGGCGTACTAGAGACCCATAGAGTTTAAAGACTGGACTATACATAGCGTCGCTGTGTGTTTAACTCCTTATCACTGCTAACAGGCTATGATCAACCACCTTCCATATTTGACTGTGTTAGAAAATCATATTTGCAGTGCATGTCATGGTGGATGTATGGTGGATTGAAGGACATCTTTCTGGCAGAGATAAAACACTCTCTGCCCCGAAAATACAGTCTGACTGAGGTTGCGTTTATGCATTGTGACTCTCCGGCTGTCTTAAGCGTGTATTTCTTTCGGCTGGCAGCAGTGATGCTGCAGTGGGACACAGTGCATTGTGATTACGGGCGATGGAGGAGCGTCCTTCAGCCTTCGCGACAGGCTGCTGAGTCGGGGCTGCTTCTTCATCCGGACGTCGAGCAAGTCGAGCCCAAACTCCTCACAGTAAATAGCCCGGCCTACACATTTTGAGGTTTTACCGAAGTTATAATCCGCTTTTAAAAAAAAAATACAATAATTTCCCTCCCCCTCTAGCTGGAGAGCAATGAATGAAAATGCAGTGTCCTACCTCCGGTTCAGTCCGTGAATGTCGCTAGAATCCCTGCGTCCGTTTCAGTTGCATCCTACGATTTCATCTGTATTAAAACACAGCGGCGAAAACAACTGGATCTGGCGCTAATCAGACGAAAATGTCGCGTTATTCCTCAAATGATGGGTTTGGGAGTAAGAGGCGGTCACGTGACGTAAGGTCTTTTCTTTACGCACATACCCCGCCCCGCCCGCTGCTCATCGCCTTGCTGTACCCGGTCGGGTAGGACCACGGCCCAGAGAAAAACATGGGATTTGTTGCTGACCTGAACTGACCAATCAGAAAGCAGAAATATTTCAGGCCTTCACCAATGGCTCCACAGTGTTAAAAATCAGAGGAGGCATTACACAATCTGACCTGATTGGCTGCCTGTTATCATACACTACTCTAATAAGATAGCACTTTTTAACAGGAAGTATAAATAAATATGAATGTACAGCGTTTGGGGATTTTTTTGTAGTAGTGTTTAATTTATATACAAGTGCAATACATGAATAACAAAAAATTGCACACACACAGGTTCAGTCACGTGTGGTTCAAAAGGGTTTTTTTTCCTTTTTTAAGGGAAATCATAACTCTGTAGTGGCTATTTCTTGTTGTTGTTTTTTTTTTTTTTAAGCCACTGGTGCAGCATGTAATGCATGCAGGCAAAAGTATTAGGCAAAATTTTTGCTCGTTTATTTTGTCCATGAAAAGCAAGAAAATAAAAAGGACTAAGCATCATTGTTCCTCATGCTTCTCTTCCTGCCGTAGAGAAAAAAAATCCTCCACGATGCATGCTGGTCCTCTACCTGTCCACCTACTAATATAACCTGAGGAACAGGTTCAACATATTTATTGAACAGATTCTAAATATTTAAACAACAAACTAATCAAGCTCCTACAAACCTTCAATGATACTGATTTGGGTGTATGTCGGTGTGTGAGGTCTACATCAAATGATATGATAAAAGTTCAAAACATTGTTTTGTATTCTAAAACTGTTTTGCAATGTGGTGACAAAATATTTAGGTTAGTAAACGTCATAATCCTTCTTAATTGTACAAAAGCTTTTGCATCAAAAATACTTTTACTTCACAGTCCTATATATCATATTATTGGATCATAACTCCTGTGATGGACTGGCGGCCTCTTGTCCTATGACAGCTGGGTTAGGCTCCAGGTACTTGAGTGAATAGTAGTCTAGTAGTCCTATCCATGCTGTCATGCAATGGGCTTTCAAAGTGTTCACCAAACATGTTGTAGAAAAAACTGCATTAATTTTGCAGCTGTTGATGATTTTAATTAGTTCTATACTACTGGGTAACTTCACTTATAGTAAAAGATAACATATCAGTGGATTTTTGTTTTAAAATCTGCAAAAGTAACAAGTAAACAAGGCTTTAAAATAAATAGTATGGAGTGCAAAGTACAATATTTGCATCCAAAATATAGTGGGCAAAAAGTGCCATAACATGAAAAAATACCTACTATTGTGCAAAAGTCTTGAGCCACCCCTCATTTCTTCATCCGTTGCTTCCAAGGAGCCAGACTTTCTTGTAAGGTCTCCAGGCTTTGCTGTTCTTCTCCAGTGGCTGTTCTTTCACTCTTTTTCAGTTCAGGTCTTGTGCCTGACAATTTTCAGAGGAATGCTTTTGCTTGTTAAACCACTTAAAGCTGACCTATGAATCATTCAAGCATAAAAATGCACCTAACTCAAAGGATGAACCAATGTTGTCTACACATGACAGACAACTAAGAACCCTGCTGACATATGGAGAAAACATGGCAGATCTCAGCATGGTGTCCAGTGTGTCCTTAAAAAAACTAAGGAAATTGGACAATTGGAGGACAAAAGAAGAAGCAGTAGGCCTAAAAAAAAAACCTATCTGCAGCAGATGAACAATCTCTGAAAGTCATCTCAAGAAAAAAGAAAAAAAAAATCCAGCAAAGACCCAACACAGAACCTGAGAGATGCATCTGATCCTTCAGTTGATCAACCTACTGTTCACTGAAGCCTCATCAGAAATGGTTTCAGTGGAAGGTTGGCTGTCAAGAAGCCATTCTTAAGGAAGAGAAACAGGGAGAAAAGGCTGAGGTATGCCAAATTACACAAGAACTGGACTGATAATCAGTGGCAACAGGTCTGATGGAGTGATGAATTGAAATTTGAAAAATTTTGTTCAAATTGTCAGAGAAGGTCAGGAGTGAGTTACAACAGTGGAGGTCATAGTTTGGGGCTGCATTTCAGCCAGTGGTGCTGGGTCAAAATTGATGGAATCACGAATGCAGAAAAGTGCTGTCAGATTTTGATCCACCATGCAGTACCATCTGGAAAGTATCTGAATGACAACTTCATTTTTCAGCATGACAATGATCCCAAACACACTGCCAATGCAGTAAAAGCATACCTGGATAGTAAACCACACAATGGAACACTATCAGTCATAGACTGGCCTCCCCAGAGCCCAGACCTCAACATTATTGAAGCAGTGTGGGATCATCTTGACAGAGAAGTGAATAAAAGGCAGCCAACATCCAAAGAAGAGCTTTGAATGTGCTTCAAAAAGCCTGAAGAACTATTCCTGAAAGAAAGCTGCCTCAGAGAGTTCAGGCTGTGTTGAAGAATAAAGGTGGTCACACCAAACTGGCTTTCAAGTGCGTTAGAATTGTACAAACTCTGTTTTGCCTTAAATACTGACACCACATATTAAAAATATTTCCCATTTTCATAACAAAATATAAAAAAATGAAGCCTGGCGCAAGACTGTCTATTGTGCCAGCCCATGCTCTGGCTGTGGACACAGCCTGCGCCTCCCGGCCACCGTAAGGAGCAGAAAAAGCAGTGATGTTTAGTTTCTGCTCTCAAACATTAGACGGCTCCAGTGGTGGACAGTAACGGAGTAAATTTACTTGAGTACTGTACTTAAGTACAATTTTTGAGTATTTTTACTTTAC
>JAVDPK010002769.1:781792-795719 GCA_034780415.1 Cichlasoma orientale | reverse complement strand
AACTTTTGACTGAGCAACTTTTACTTGTAGTTGAGTAAAATTTGACCACGAGTATCAGTACTTTTACTTAAGTACTACAGTTGAGTACTTTGTCCACCACTGGACGGCTCTCTGAAGCGTCAGTACAGTATGCATCGTGAATGCTGCCTTCACTTGTCCTGGGAGATTTTAGATTCTGGAAAGTAGAATGAAAATTTATAGACAGCAAACCGAACGTACACTGACGTTTATACCGAATCTAATTGCGTGCTCTGCTTTGTCTCAAACTTCTTTAACAGCACGGCTCCCAAGTTTGTTTGTTTTTTAGCTGCTGATCTATCAGATGTGTTTCGTACAGGGTTTTAAAAAGGCATAACTGCGCTTGAACGCAGCAGTGCCTGAAGCTAACGCTAGCTTTCCCCTCAGTGCTATGAGTTAAGCAAGACTGAAGGTAAGGGCAAATATTATATTCTTAAACTCTGTCTATCAAATCTAATAGATATGAGTGCCACAGTGATGTATTCCCAATACCTACAGGGACCTGCAGTAGTCCGACAAAGCTGTATTCATTAAAGGGCGATAGATATGCTCACTTGTAGTGGCTCAGCTAATGTTAGCTACGCAAACGTCGCTTCTTCCACAGCATTAGAAACCAGATACAGTAACGATAAAAATCAGTACTAATAGCTGTGATTGAACTTCCACTTGTGTCCTAATATTTGTCTTAAAAGTTTGGATTAAACCAACACAGTCTAATTTAGCAGAAGCTAAAGTAGTAGATGAGCTGAGCTTAGCCAGTGTCCCAGTTTAGAAAACTAGGAGTGAGGTGTATGTCAGGCTTTGCATCCCAAGCAGAACATGTCTCCCCTTTCAAAGTAAAAGGACAAAAAGGCAGCGAGATGACTTACTGCCACAGTACTGATCAAAAAGCCTAATGTTGAATTATAACATCCTCTTTCAGTGTGAGGGTTTGAGTGAAATAAAGTATAGTAGCCTTAACAGTTGAAGGATTTATGACCACTTCACTGGAAAAATAAATAAGCAAATTAAATTTAAAAAAAAAATAAGGAGAAGGCTTCTTGAAGACTGAAGAGAAGAACTAAATCAGATAGGAAGGCATCTAAAGATGTAAGATGCAAAATGAGGTAATAAATCAGGGAAGAAAATCAGTAAATTAATCCATATTATAAGTAATTGTTGACTGCAGTCTTACAGTTTTGTTAGCCCTTAAACATGTTGTCATTAGGGAGTTTGTTTTTTGTGCTTTTAAAGTATATCCTAGATCTTGGCTGCACTAATGCTTGTGCTATCTTTCTTTCTGTACACAGTGCTGGGAATGCAGCCACCGCTGCCACCTGAAGCAGTCAGAGAGCTGGTGTGCTCCTGCCTGCAAAGAGACCCCGTAGCAGCAGACCTACGCTGCAGTCTCTTTGTTGCTGCCGCTCAGAGCTACAAAAGGGACTCTTTGCTTAGACCATTCCCTCCTCGATACTTAAGTGGTGACAATAAGGACTTTGAGGAGTTGGTAAGCGCTGAAGTGACTATCAGAACCTCTTGAAGATCCTCTGTTATAAGCCAGTGGTAGCCTTAAGCATCTGGGGGCCTGTTATAAGAGCTAATGTTGGGCCTTACCTACAGAAGCAACAGAAATCAAAATATAGTTGGGCACAGAGGAAATCATGTGGGCCCAGCCCTTCCAAGACCATTTGAAGTATATACTTGCCTAAATGCTCCACAGTTTAATCATACAAGCCTCATACCGCCTCAGGGGGCAGCATCAAGGACACCAAAACACCATCAACAGCACCTCATATAGTCTGGCACAGCAGCCATATATTCACTCACACAGCTGACTGATCAGAATGATCATCCAGCCTATGGATAGAAGTATCCCAGCACAAACATGCTCATTAACATGAAAAATGATATATAGCCTCACGAGGCAGCCATAACAAAAACAACGTACACGCACGCACACACACACACACGCACGCGCACACAGGGGCATAAAATGGATTTATAGCTACTTCACAAAAAGTATACCCAGTAAATAATAGGTAGCAAGTTTGAAATGTGCTCTCACTCATAAAGTCTGACCTGTTATCGTGTGGGAAATAAAGCGGCAAGAAAGTATTTTTTTTATCTGACGTGTAGCCTGTTAAGATAATTGAAACAATTAGAACAGTTACACTTCAGATAAAATAGAAACAGATAAAATGTAACATGATGTACATACACTTGGTGGCAGTAATGGGCTGTTAATGGTAGCCTCGTGTCAAGTATTAGTCATAGAAGTATTTGATCATTTTACGAGGACCACTTTATAAACGACTCGTTAAAATTATAGGATGCTGTTATCTGACTCATCAAATCTGGCTGAGAATTATTGCTGCTGAGAAATGAAAGGCTAGTTCTGTTTGTGTAACACATAAGTTCATGGTATTTTTTTTACTGAACGTTTTATCAAAAGAATATTTATGCATATATGTTGCTCATGTTACCGATTTGTATCTTTGTGCAGAATTACTTTAATGCCCAAGTGCGAAACTGAAGCCTTTAATGACAGACGTGGTTTCTCACTTTCAGAGACGTGTGTTTCAAGGAGTAAAAGAGACGTTTGAGTCTGGTTGTGTTAATATGATCAAAAGAGAGGATTGGTTGTTTTTTTCTCTAGCTGGCAGATGTGAACTCGTTGCCTGGTGTGAGAGAGCTGGTGAGACTACGATCGGGAGAAGGAGATCATCATCTGGCTCTCACACACTGGATTCTGTCTTCAAAGAGCTTCGCTGTAAAGACACTACAGAAAGAAGAGGTATGCTACCGGCGGAGAGACGTAAACCACAGCGTCTTTTACAGCTCGCTTTTATGTTCACAGTGTGTTTCTCCCATCTTCACCAGTATGCCAAACTCTGCAGTCTGACGGAAAACGAAGGGATGTCTGCGCCTGTGCCAGACTTCCTGTTTGAGCTGGAGTACTCTGATCAGATGAACGCAAGGTTTGAGAAGACGAGGGAAGGACGAGATGTTTTCTACGCTTTCCACGGGAGCCGCTTGGAGAACTTTCATTCAATCATTCACAACGGACTGCACTGTCACCTCAACAAGGTCAGTGTACCAAACTCTTTTTTTTTTATAGAGCTGCATCAAGTAATAGATGTTTAGGAGCATGGGGAGTTTAGAGGATGCTGAAATGCTAGAGTGGTAATCAGAGCGATACACTACCTTTATGTGGACATTTTTCACTTGCAGAACTCTGTGTTTGGAGAGGGGACCTACCTCACTAGTGACCTCAGTATGGCTGTCCTCTACAGTCCCCACAGCAGCAGCTGGCGAGAAAGCATCCTAGGTCCACTACTGAGCTGTGTCGCCTTGTGTGAAATCATTGATCATCCAGATGTTAAGTGCCAAGTGAAGAAAAAAGGTATGTTTAGCAGCTACAGGTAAACGAAGTATGTCTGAAACATCGATTACAAAGCTTTGATATGGCACAGCTCACTCCCACCTAACACTGCACAATGTACCAAGGCAGAGATAACTCCCATATGATATGGCACACTGTGGGGAAAGAAGTTGTCTAAATTTTGTCCTGAATTTATTTCAGACCTTCATATCAGATATAAAATTATGCATTAACGGTCTTTAAATCAGCCTCCCGCTCATTTTTCATTTCAGATTCTGAAGTCATAGACCGCCAGCGCTCGAGGGCAAAGAACAGCGAAGGAGGGGATGTACCACAGAAATACTTCGTAGTCACCAACAATCAGCTTTTACGAGTCAAGTACCTGCTTGTTTACTCTCAGCGAAGGCACCTGGCCAGGTAAGAATCTCCTGGAACAAATGATGCGGCTCGTTTGTGTGTAATCGATGATTAAAAGCATTCATAAGCCACTTTAGAGATAAAAATCTTGATGTCCATGTGTGTTTAACGCCTTTTCATACATACAAATTTAGACATATGGCACAGGAGTGGATGATAAACCTGAAAGCTGTGAAAATGTGGAAAGTTCATATTTATCTGAGTGGCCTCCAGAATGCAATGATTTGCAAATCTCTTAAACACGTATTTTATTCACAGTAGAACAAAGAAAACTTCAAGTGTTTAAATTGAGAGAATGCATAATTTTCAAGAAAAATATTAGCCTTTTTTTTTATTTGATGGCAGCAACACGTCTGAAGTTGGGACGCATCAGAAAAAAGGGCAGACAAGTAAGTGGTGATAAAAAGAAACAGCTGGAGGAACTAATTAGGTTAGCTGGCAGCAGGTCAGTAACATAATTGGGTATAAAAAGAGTATCTTAGAGAGGCAGAGTTTCTCAGAAGTAAGGATGGCCTCTTCATTGGTGTCTGTGGAACTGGCAGCTTGCACATCTGGAAAGACACCATCAGTGCTGAAAGGTAAATACAGGGTTTAGAGCAGCATATGCTCCCATCCTGATGACGTCTTATTGAGGGAAGGTGGATATTTCAGGAAGACGGTCCTAAACCTCATACTGCATCTATTACAGTAGCATGGCACTGCAGCAGTCTGGGTGCTGCACTGGCCGGCCTGCAGTCCAGAACTTTCGCAAATTGAAAACATTTGGAGCATCACAAAACAAATAATTTGATGACTGCTGAGCAGTTAGAATCCTGTACCAGACAAGAATGAGACAGCATTCGTCTCCCAAAAGAGCAGCAACTGGTCTTCTCACTTCCCAGATGTTTACAGACTGTTGTTAAAAGAAAAGCGGGTCAGGAGTGGTGTAGGCATCTCTGCTTAAACCCAGAGCCAGATGGATGGACCTGAGTAGTCATGTTAATTAATGTGCATTATCCCTATTTGAATAAAATAAAACAGAATCCAGGTTGAGGGTCTTGCGTCTTGTCCAGTGTCGAATAGGCGCCAGCTCCCCTGTGACCCTCACTGATAAGCAGTTAAGAAAACTGACAACCTGAGAAGGAGAAGCGGAAGAAAACAGATGGATGCTTGTTTTCATCCTGAGGTTTGTTTGCTCACTGTTCCATTCTGATGATCACCGTTTTTCTTCCTCAGGCATTCCCGCAGCCGCTCGTGGCTCCTCAGACACCATTTTGCCATCATGATGAGCCTCTACCTTCTACTGCTCGTATTCATCGGTGCCTTGAACTCCAACACCTTTGTGTCCTTTTGGAACAGACTATTCAGGTGACACGACAACAGGACAGATGGCCTGGATGTTTCTAATCTGCAGTGCCTTCCCGGAGGCCTGAGGGAAAAAGACAGTTTTATGCACCTTTCTTCTGTTTTCTCTCTCCTATAGTTCTTTTCTTTCTTTTAAAATGTATGATAGAATATAGTTATCATTACTGTTAATTCAAGATAGCATATCTTTTCAGATAGCAGCTATGAGAATCGTGTGTATTAATTTTAATTAAATCTGTAAGAAGATCTGTGCTCATTTTCAGGCAGTTGCAGTGTTTCTCCTGGAGTTTGTATGATTTCGTAAACAATCAGTTTTGTAGCTAATCTCTGTTGCCGTGTTGTTTTAGTCCTCTGAGGACACAATTTTACCGACCACAGGGAAACAAAGAAAATCTACTTGTTTAAATCACAATAATCTTGTTTAAATAATCACTGTCTGTTTTGTTTTCTGTTTCTGGTTTGAAGTGCACAGAATTTCTAGTTAATTGAGCTTTTATTATCACTAACTGATCAGTTTTTCAGGCATTAATAATGAACTGAAATTCCACTTTAAATTCTTAATATTTAAAGGCCTGGCTTTGAAGCTCTGTGTTCTGGAAATTAATAAATTGGGATGTTTTTAAATCTTAACTAACTTTAAAGCGTAGATTAAATATAGTTGTTTTTTTTTTTAATGTATGCATTTATTACAACAAGCTGGTTTAATGTTGGCTGCTTTTTCACTCATTTTTAGCCTTGTACATTTTCAGAGGAATTTTTTTTAAAGTCATTTAACACTGACTCATTAATCATAAAAAGGTGCCTAACTCATGGGATAAACCCGTGTAGCTTTAGACACTTTGTTACTAGCAGCCTGTCACAAAAACACATCATTTGTTCTTACGTCTTTATTTGAATCTATTAAAAAATGGCAAACATAACACATTTTAAAAGGCATAAAATTGTCTTTTTGCACCAACAAGGTGATTCCCAAAGAGCAAGGGGGAAAAAATCCATCAAAGACCTGACAGAGGATCTGAGAGATGCATCTGGACCTTCAATTGATCCGTCTACTGTTCACTGAAGCCTCATCATAAATGGTCTCAGTGGAAGTTACTCAAGAACTGGACTGAAAATCAGTGGCAACAGATCTGATGGAGTGATGAATCTAAATCTGATATTTTTGGTTCAAATTGTCCTCAATATATATGGAGGAGGTCAGGAGAGAGGAACAACAGTGAGCGTTTGCATCCATCTGTAAAACACGGTGGAGGCTCTGTTGTGGTTTTTCTGCATTGATCAGCCAGTGATCCTGGAGATCTTGGAGATCTTGTCAAAATTGATGGAATTATAAACACATAGAAGTAGTCAGATTTCGATCCACCGTGACTACCATCTGGAAAGTGTCTGATTGGCAGCAGCTTCAATTTTCAGCATGGCAATGATCCCAAACACACTGCCAATGCAGTAAAAGCGTACGAGGATGGAAAAAAACACACAATGAAACAATGGACTGGCCTCCCTAGTACCCATCATAGTGGTGGTCACATCAAACATTGACTTTCAAGCTTGTTTGAATTGTACAAACTCTGTTTTTGCCTTAGTGTATTTCTATGTATATTTGCACATTTCAATAAATCACTGCACCTATTTTCCTAGCAAAATTTAAAAAAAAATGGGTGGCTCGAAACTCTTGCACAGTATTGGATTTATAATGATCATAAAATTAATTTCAGCTATGCTTTTGTATCCTGACAGCATTAAAACAAAGTGTGGTGTGTATCCTTAAAGACAGCATTAGTTTCTTTAAAGTGTGAAGGATTGGAGTGAGGTGTCTCTTTCATAACAGTCTGCTGTACTTTTCTGTTCTCAGGTTCTGTGTTGCATTCAAACGTGGGTTACCTCTGACAGGGGCACATTTATTACAGCTGGCACACGGACAGTCCTCTTTTAACTGTGCTTCTTTTATCAGTAAGAAAAAAGTGAGAGTGATATATGGGTTTGATAACAGAGGCGGCCTGCTTTGGTGGCAGATCCTGTTTTCCTAATAGATACCCGATATGCTGATGCGTGCGTATTAGCGGCTCAAGGAAGGCAGAAAAGAGAATCTATTTATTTATTTATTTTTTGGAGCAGCAGTGTAAAATGAGACAAATGAAATCAGCGTAAAACATAAGTAATGGGCAGTATAGTACCTTCAGCCTTTCTCAGGTGTCTGTCTTTATTGAGAAGCAAGTCTCTGTAGGTTAATTAAACACCAAATATTATTTTGATGTCTCACTATATCACAGATGCCACTGACTAGCACGTTTAAAAGAAGATGAAAGACTTTGCAGGCCTCTGTTTTGGGTTGAAAACCAATCCGTCTTGCGAAATCCTTCAGATAAACTGCTTCTGTTCATCAGAAATGGCTCACATTTGAAGGTCACAGAACAAACTGCCCATTGTTGGTCCACACTTTATTCCCTTTATGCACAGGCTTCATTATTGCTGCCTCATAAACTGTCTGTTATTCAATAACCATCAACCGAGAAGGGGGCAGCAACTGTAGAGGGGACTCACTGGTGAATCAGGAAAAACTCTCAAAATGAGAAGTAATCACTCAGAAGAGAGAGGGTCTACCTATATTATTCCAATTCTAAATGTTTGTGCCTCACTTTGTTTTCTTTAGAAAAAACCTGCTTTTAATGCAGTTGGTTCATGCATTCATGATTCAACAAGTATATTGTATTGGTCTGAATCTAAGGCAGGTCTGCAGTCGTGCATAATGTTTACCATCTTAATTTAGTGTGTTTATATGCAAACATTTGCTCCAAACTCTCACATAGAGGTAGAGGCGAGAACAGGCCTGTCAAAGAGTACGGTCTGGTGCTTTCACATGTCCTCCTTGATCTGTAAATTGCAATGAATACTCAGCAGCTACTTTACTTGTTCAAATGCTTGTTAACACAAATATCTAATCAGCCAATCACATGGCAGCACATCAGTGAAGCAGGTCATTTTGACCTCGCATGGTCAAGACGACCTGCTGAAGTTCAAATCGAGCGTCAGCACGAGGATGTGAATTTGTACGTGGCTGATCTGCGTATTTCAGGAACTGCTGACATGCGGTTTACAGAGAACAATCTGAATGAGCAGCAGTTCTCTGGGTGAAAATACTTCGTTGATGCCAGAGGTCAGAGGAGAACGACCAGACTGCTTTGAGCTGATATGAAGGCAGCAGCAACTCAAATAACCACTCGTTACAACCAAGCTATGCAGAAGAGTGCCTCTGAATGCAAATGTTGAACCTTGAAGGAGATGGGCTACAGCAGCAGAAGACCACAAAAGGCTCACAAAAACTGGATCAGAGAAGATTGTTAAAATGTTGCCTGGTCTGACGAGTTTCAATTTCTGCTGCAGCATTCGGATGGTAGGGTCAGAATTTGCCTTGAATGAATGGTTCAGGCTGCTCGTGGTGTAATGGTATGGAGGATCTTTTCTTGCCCCCTTAGTGCCAACTGAGCATCATTTAAACACCACGGCCTACCTGAGTGTTGTTGCTGATCATGTCCTTCACGACCGCAGTGCACCCATCTTCTGATGGCTGCTTCCAGCAGGATAACACACCAAGTCACAACAATGAGCTCACTGGACTCCGCGGCCACCAGATCTCAATCCAATAGAGCACCTTTGTGATGTGGTGGAACAGGAAACTCACATCATGGATGCACAGCCAACAAATCTGCAGCAAGTGTGTGACGGTTCAACCTTGTTGAATCTGAAGGTAAAAGAGTTCCAACCCAGTACTAGCAAAGTACCTAATAAAGTGGCTGGTGATAATACTTTATGGCAGTTGACTGACTGATACCTGTTGTTGAAATTGCACTTATTTTCCTTATCAGCCTGTTGATCATCTTGTTTATAAATGTGTGGTTATATAAATGTGAATGTTTTCAGAATGAACCTCTTCACACTAAAAGCAGGGGAAGCATTTTTTTAATGCCCTGGTTTTAGTGGTCTGAGGCTAAAGGAAGCTAGTGTGCTAGTGTTGCAGGTGTTCGGTCTTAACATATTAGAAAAATTATTATTATTATTATTAAATATGGTATTTAAACAGTTAGTAAGATGCAATGGTATCATCTCTCTTTACACCGCAGGTCATTTGTAAAGCATCGTGTTAGTTAGCTTTTTATGAATCATCTGTTTACTGCTGTTTAAAGACTATTATGGGGTTGATTGAGACTGTAATAATTTGGATTTGGATAATTTGGTAGTGAAATCTAGTAATTTAAGATGTAATTTAATATTTTACCCACGTGACAGAGAGAATTTGACATTTCTGTTTACTAAGCAGGAGGGTTTTCATGACGTGGTATATGATTTAAACTTTATTGTCTCATAGAAGTTAATATAATATACAAGAAAATATGTTTTAAAAAAAAACAATGATAAGAACTGTCTGAGCTCGTATAAAGCAGTGCACATAACTCGACAGCATTAACTAAAGGCTGCAATAATACAAATCCAGCCTGATAATCCTCATAAATAGACAGACAGCGCACAGCCAGTACAGAATATAAGATTTAAAATACAAATCATTACACAGGTTTTTACTTAAATTTCTGCTGCAGAAAAACAGTGATTGGTGATTAAGATATTCCCACATTTTAAACATAGCTGCCTTTTTACATTGTGCTACACGTTTTCCTCTTGGTTTCTTCTTAGCTGACCGAGTTCGGACAGTCCGGGACCAAACACCCAAAAAGCCCCTCGCAGTCACTCTACAGAGAGACAAAAAGACAGTGTTGGATTCAGAGCACAGTAAAGAAAAATTAGGGATTAATTTGATGGCCCCCCCCCTCCCCCCATAACGTTCCTCCTCCTACCTGGGGGTTGTTGTGGCATATGGGACTGTGAGGTGCAGTCAGGTGATTGTGCACACACTTCCCAAAGTGCTGCAGACAGGTAGAATCGGACGGGGCGCAGGTCTGAGAGCACGATGGACGCTTCAGCAGCAGACAGCTTGAACAGGAGGTGTGCTGGCAGGAGCCCTGGCACTCTTTCTTCTCCAGAGATGTAGACCTACAGAGCATGAAATTTAGATTTTTTTTTCTTTAAATGCAACCAAAAAAAGGGGAATTAAGAAAACTTCAATTCGGTCACCTGGCAGAGCAGATTGCAGAAGGGTTGGCCTGACAGTACTCCTTGGTGCACTCTGGCTGGCAGCTCTCTGTGTCCAGCGGTTCAATCACTGCTCAGATTTAAACAAACTGAATGAGAATCCCACATTGTGGAGTCAGACTTTATATTCCGAGCAGCAAGAAAAAACAAGAGAACTGTAAAAGCTCTGATACTGCATCGATAACGGTGACACTTCTTTTCATCGGGGACAGATAAGATGAGTAATTATGGCTCAGAAACCTTTGATTCAAAGGAAGCCTTGACCACACTATCAGTCTTCACAGCTCATAAACAGGATTTACCACAGCGGCACCATTCCCGCCACAGTGACTTCCAGCGAAAGAATAATATAAAGAATATTTTATGTGTCTTTGTAGTTCGAGCCCACTTTACTTCAGAGATAAATGTTGCATTTTGCCTACAAAACTTTCTTCTCGTTGCTGAAATTAACGTGATGTTTTGCTATAAATATTAATAAATCAGAAAAAAACTCAACACCTTTTATTTATACTGATCATCTTTTTTTGTGATGCAAAACCAGTATCATATTTCATGATAAAAATGTCCCCCAAGGATCCGACGTGCACTGCGTGCTTGTCATCATTTGCGGGTAACAGTCATGTTACCTGCTTTGCAGATCCCTTTGCGCTCTGCATCCGGTTTGTCAGCTGCCGAGTCCTGAAAAACGCACACCAGCCCCTCATCGCACTTCCCCAGATAGTCCCACGTTCCCCCGCAGGTCTCCCCCTCCGTTTTGGCACACACGGGGCAGCAGCCGCAGACACCCGTCGTGATACCCCCTTTACACTGGAGCTTCAGCACCCGCCGGGAGGAGCAGTGTATCTGCTCGCAGGGCGGGCAGTGGAGAGTCTGAAGCTGCTGGGCGTCCGTAGGGGATGCTTTCTGCGACCCAAACGCCCCCAACAGGGAACTCAGAAATAACAGCATCCACATCATTGATCGGCCTGATGTTATCCTGAGGTGAGAGCACCTGTCAGCACCTTTTATCTCCCTGGGCCCCTGGCATGTCACACCGCAGGCTTTGTAATTTATGAGCCACAGCCTCCTCCCACCACCACCAGCCAATAGATGAGGGCAGGGGGGCAGGCGGGTGTCACTGGATGGATCCCCACATCTTATCTTGACACTATCAACAGTATGATTTTCTTTTGAAACAAGTCTTCCATCTCAACCCTGTTAGATAAGTCTGATGAAGGTGGAGAGACTGCCCCCCTTTGTATTTGGAGTCACATGACCTCTGAAAGGGGCAATTCAGTGCACACCTGCAATCAGGTAATGACCTATTTCTCAAAAGAACAAAAGGATTAAGACATCAGCAGGTTATCTGTTCAGGACACCTCATGAGGTTCGTATCTGAATAAAAACAGGTTGTGTACAATACCAATAAAAAATGTCTGTTTTCACTGAGTGTCTATCAGCTCACACTGGACATTCTCATTAGTTACTGCATGCATTTCCTGTCTCTTTACCCAACTTCTGACAAACTGCTGCGGAAGCATACTTAGTCCTCAGTAAGTCATAAAAAATTAGTGTAGTTTCTACTGCAACTAAAACATTCAAATTGACTGTTTTGCATATTAAAAAGTTTTTGTATTGTTTTATTTCAGTTGTTGAATTAAAAAAAAAAAAAAAAAAGACCCACAATCACAACCTGAACAGGTTTGTTTTTCCTAAGTGTAATTGTCCCGGAGCTGAGGGTTCACTGACTTGCTGTGACTTCAGCCAGTACTGCTCATGACATTATTTTAAGCTCCTGTGTCCTTTTGTACACCTTATACTTCATTCTGCACAATAAAGTGTTTTATGCTTTGTTAAACAACAGTCACTTTGTGTTAAAACCCACTGTCTCCATGTGAGGACATACTTTATTAATGCTCTGTTTAAAGATGGTGCTTAGCGGTTATATTTATCAGGTCAAAGTAAAACCTAAAAGCACTGATCCCAGACTGAACAGAAAGGAGCATCTTCACCTCCATATCAATTTGTCCCATTCTGCATGCTGTCTTCATTCTGAAGCTTAAAGAAGAAGAAAAAAAACAAAACAAAAAAAAAGGTACTGTTGAACAAACTGAAGTTTTAATTATTGATGGGAAGCCTTGTGTCGTATAAAAATGTATTTATTTTCAAGGAAACCATTGAGTAACACTGAATACACCAGGAGTGATCATTCAATAAGTCAATAAAACTCGTGACTCCTACATCAAAGATCCCACATACAAGACGTCTCGGAAAAGAAGATTCAAAGCAAACATGTTGGCAATTTGCTGGTGCTACAATTTCATTTTTCCCCCACATAACAAATTTAGGCGATACACACCCGTGTAGAAAAGTGACAGAGTTTACATCAACTTACAAAGGGCTGGATGTCAAAGTGCAAGATGCCTGAACCCCCCCCCCCCCTTCCAAAGAGGACGATCAAATACAAATCTCCAAAATTAAGATTGTGCCATTATGGCTTTGTATTCATTTGAGACCCTAGTCTCGAGTACATTTTATAGCTTTAAAATATCATTTCAGGAACATTTTTCTCCCAAAGAGACTTCTTCATCTTTTTTTTAAAAACTGCACCTTATAACAGACGACTGCATGTAATGGAGTAAAGCATCACAGGAATAATGCAGGCATACAACAGAAAAGCAGCTGCTTATCAACAAGTTCAAACAAAACACAACATTTTATCGGTTTTAAAAAAAAAAAGTCAAGAGTACATACTAAAATCTGAAGTGAAAATAAAATGACTTAAAAACCTCAAAGAAAAAAAAAACAATTATATACATATATTTACAGGTAAATAGAGTGAATATTTTACAGGTTTGACTGGCCATTGGAGGTCAGGATGAAACCAACAAGGTCCATAGAATCCAACACTGTGAGACATTCAGTTTTGTCAATCCAAGAATGGTTTTTAAATGACAAAATACCTTCGAGGAGGCCGTCTGCAAGGTCGCACTGAAAGCAAATGAGCTAAGAAACCTCTGTTCTGAGTGTGTGTAGAAAAACATCCAGGACTTTTGGACTCAAACATAATTTTCTTTTGTTTTTTGCAAGACTTAAAAAAATTTATAATAATGGCAATGTTGTTTATGCAAAGAGAAATCCGTTGAATACATCCTTCTTTGAGTCAGTTTCTTTTTCTTTTTTTCCCTCCATCTTGCACTGCGATCTTGACAGATGGAGATCAGCACCTCAGTCTGGAGGAAGGAGGTCGTGCAAACGAAAGCGCTCACGGATGTGCGGTCTGACGTCTTCATTCTGTGACGGACGAAAAAGGGCGGAATCGATTTTTAAAACTAAGACTTTAAACTTTTTAAACTGTTTTCGTGTTGATCACGTGTCTTCTCTGTAGGTAAATGGGACAGGGCTCAGTTTTTTAAAACCGGGAAACGTTCACTGAATGTACCAAATAACTTGGAAATCTAAAACTTTTTGGTCAAAGAAATAAAGTAGCTATTAATACAAAATAAAATCTCAAAAATACTACCTTTGTTTCTATACAAAAAGAAAGTATAAACTGTTTTAAATTGTTAGGAAGCAACCCCATAGATAGGAGCACATGTGTCAAACTCAAGGCCCGCGGGCCAAATCCGGCCCGCGATGTAATTTCATACGGCCCGCGAGATGATT
>JAVDPK010002769.1:756175-777550 GCA_034780415.1 Cichlasoma orientale | reverse complement strand
CCCCCCCCCCCCCCCCCCCCCCCCCCCCCCACCAAAGATTTAAAATTAAGAAAGCAGCAAACAGCTTCCTTAACCCTCAAGACATTTTACATGTTTATCTTGGATCATCTTCCATGACTGAGTACAGAACAAAGCTGGTTAAATACAGGTCCATATCCTGCTAAATTAACTTGTATTATTCGTGCCTTACACTACAGCTAACACACATTTTACAAAGTAGGCATTGTTTATCTTTGGATGCACGTTCCCACTGACCTTACTAACTGTTTTTTCGGATCCAGGATGTTGAGCAACTTGTCGGCGTAGACCTTCTTTGAAGCAGTGAAGAGAATAATCTGAAATTTTAATGGAGAGCAATAAATGAGTAATATTTAATCTGAGAGCAGGCCAGACTAAACAAATACTATCTGCACTCTAACAAAGACGCCTCTCACCTCATACAATTGAGACATGCGCTCAAGAAACTCTCGGAAAAAGGGCCTCAATCGAACATAAACCTGCAGGTTAAAAAAATAAAGTTAAAAAATGAAATGAGAAGACAGAAGATTTTAGCAGAACTGCAAGAAAAAAAAAAAAGGAGGCCCTTGAACTGGAGAATGATGTTGAAACCATCAGTACCTGATATATTACATCTTGAAAAAGCACGGGGAATGTCAGAGCTGCGTCTTCTAGCTCATTCAAACTACAATGAACCAGAGTTTCGTCCTGGAAGAAGGGAAAAAGAAATTGACGGGGGAATAACTTGTCTCTCTCTCTCTCTATTTTTTTTAAATTTTGAAATGAAAAATGAGAAACCTTTTGCTGCTTACCAAATCCAGGACAAGAGAAAACTCCGGTGTGCTGCGTGTTTTTAAAGGTAATGCCGGTTTGCGTGTTAACTGCTCTTCTGTCAGCGGAGGCACATGTTTGATGAAGAAGTACCTTACAATTTAGAGAAAGCAAAAGGAAAATTATCAACAGTCAAAAACCACGAGCATTTAAATGTACCAGTAACAGAGGTCTGATAAAATAAAACAAAGCGCTAATGTTTTATCTTCATTGGGGGATCAAAGGAAGAGTACAAATACCCTCAGTGATCACGCACAGGCTCAAAGTGTTTTCTTGTTGCCATCTGGTGGCTGAAAGTCTCACATTACAACAAGCTCAACACCAGCACGCAAAGTCACCTTGGATGTGATTTCAAGTGGAATCACAACACACAACTCGACACAAACAGGGTTTACTGCCCAAAGTACAGACTTAAATTCAATCACAATGCAGTTTACTTAGCTAATTACTTAAGCAAAAAATCTCTTGAAAGGAATTATAATATTTAGTTTGCTTTTTTTTTTTTTTAAAAAAAAGTGCTAAATTTGATTAACTTACGGGTCAAAAACTTCCCAGTCCTCATCGTATGAGGGTTCTGCTGGAACTGAGGGTAATGAGTGTGGGTAGCTGCCATCTGGCATACACCCAGGAGCTGACGGACACACAAAGATTTAACAGAAATCAAAATGCAATGATCCTGAGAAATAGCTTCTACTGTTACATTCTAAACAACTCACATAAGCTGTCCCTGTTTATGTGAGGCTTAGACCTAATGTGAGTGGTCGCACCTGTTAATGGGGGCATGTCAGTTTCAGTGACGATCTCTCCTTCTTCTATGGTTGTATCGGAGGTAATGTGGAGCCTCGGTGGTAACATCGGAGCAGTGTGACATGGAGTGATGCCCTCTGTGGATGTGAGAGTGCTGCTCGGCATCTCCTCAGCCTGCTCGATGTCCAGCTGTTTCATGATTTCCTCTGCTTCCATGGCTTGGCCGGGAGAATCAGAGCCAGGAGTGGCTTAAAAGAGGGAATACAAATAAGAGATGCAGGTTTCAGTCACACATTGCAAATTCTTTAGAAAAAAAACCTGCAGTTTATGACGTTCCAATACAATGGTACTTAAAATCAGCTACCAAATACCCACGGACTTGTTTTCTTACCAGTTTTAGTTGCTGGTGAGAAAAAATTGAAGACCGGAGAGAAGATGGTTCCAAGCAGGGTGGTGCGCGGTGGGCTGCTCGTTGAGTCGACAGGGGCCTCCAGTTTACCGTTTGGTTTAATTGGTTTACTGTGGCAGGTCATTGTGTCTTTAAAAAATATATATATTTTTTTTTATTTTATTTTTTTAAAAAGACAACAAATGCATCATTACAACCTACAAACAAAAATACTTGTGCTGTGTTCTGTATTTCTGCATCTGACTACAGCAGTGGTTTTTGAACTGTAGGGAATGGAACCACAGCAGGTTTGGCACAGATGACTAGAGGGAGAAATGCATTGAAAGTTGGACAAATATGATTTTAAATTTGCTGACGCTATTGTAAAATTTTCTGGCTTCTGAAGTCTGAGAACCAGTAAACTGCGGTATGTACATAAAAAGGAATATAATCTGTTACACTCCACTCAGGATGACTACTACAGACTGGCCTCTCATACCTTTATTCTGACTTTTCCGGCAAACTCTGGACACGGATTTGTTGGAAAGACCTCTAGTCTGTGGTGTTGAAGTAATGAGATCACTGTCGGGGTTACAATCAATACGACTCCTCTTGGCAGGAATATCCTGCTCCACCTAAAAAGAAAGAAAACACAAAAAACATCAGCCAAGGCTACAAATTTACATCATTTCAATTTTTCCATAGCTTTTACTCTTCTAGTGTGGAAATCGTTACCATTCTGAAATTAGAAATATATTTAGCACCGCTGCAACACTGATAGCAGTTGCCATGACATCACTACAGAAGATGCATGTTTAATTTCTCATTGTGCACGCTTTACATGCATGTGATGGCATTTGTTTCAAATTCTGAGGTCTGTTTAAAAGGGGCGGAGCGGCGCTTGGTGGTTAACGCTGTCATCTCATAAGAAGAAGGTTCTTGGTTTGAATCCACTGGCCTGCTCTGTGTCTGCGTGGGTTCTCTCAGGCTACTCCAGCATCCTCCCACAGTCCAAAGACTTGCACGTTAGGTTAAACGGTGATTTCTAAAGGAATACACATCACCTGCACTATTTTTCTGTTAATCTGCTACAGTTACCATTTAATTATTTCACAATAATTTAATACCACAAAAATAAAATGAAAATGTTCACAGATTATGTTTTGAAATTTGTCAACACAACAAGAATCTGAGGGGGTAACTATGAGCTAATATTAATGGGTTAGCGAGCTATGCTTACGCTTCACAAAACTGGCTCTATTTTAACCGGGCTACATCACCGTGGTAACTTGTGCTGAACACAATCTATTCAGGAACAGTTCTGCTTTAAAATGATCTGGAAGTGCCATGTTTTCACCAAGTCTTGTTTTTACAGCATGCTTGAGGTGCGTTCTAGATTCTCAAGCTCGATGAGCTTATGATGATCATGAATTCAGAAGAGTAACGATTTTCTGCAGCACTACTCTTTGTTTTATTTGCAGCCACACTGTTGCAAATAATGCTAATGCTATTTTTACGGGGGGGTTTGTTTGGTTTTTTTAAACAGCTCAAGCACCTGTTCCTCTGACAATGTCTGATTGGAGCAGGAGCTGCTAAATTGATCCATTTTGTGCAGAAGAATCAAATGACACGGGCAAACACACCCTTTTGTATGAGTGTGCATAGACCCTGGAGCAGAAAGCCTGAATTTATCTATGAATGGGATTTTAGGTTTTGCTAAGCCAGCTAATACAAGGAAAACCTGGCTGTGTTGAACGTTGAATGAGGTTTATTAAGGATGACATGCATAAATACCATAAAACACTGTGCTTGTATTATAATGCCTAGTCTCAGAAAAACAATATTCCAAATAGGAGGTTTCGGCAGTCTGAGACAAATGACGTGAGAACCTTCCAATGCTAATTTTTTTCTTACAGTCCAAATATCCATCTTTTGTGTCACTATATGGCCAACAGTTGTTTGAGACAGGTAAAATAATTGTGAACCTGTCCTTTCAGTCTCTAAAAATACTACTAAGGGCATCACATCATCAGCCCTAGAGTAGAGCCCTGGGCACTGCTTGTTTTGTTTTTTTTAAAGTAGGTGCACGTGTTCCTGTGGCGTGCTATTACATTACAGCACATAAAATAAAAACAGCTGTGCCTACCTTGACTGCATTTCCACGGATGAATTTCTTGATAGTGGAGAACAGGCCTGTTTCATTCTTCTGCATTTTGCTTCGACCTCTCACCGGCGATGGCTCCACTTCACAGTGTTTCCGTTTGGCCTGGGATGGGTGGGTTCGATGGCCTATGTTAGACTGCTGAGGAGCTTTACGCACTCTCAGCTTCATCATGCACCGACGTCACATAGAAAAATCTGACAAGGAGGGAAAACATGGAGGGAAGTAAGTACAAAAGGTTAGATAGCCAGTCGTTTACATTATATTATCACAGTTCCACAACATTTTACCTTTTTAAATCTAAATAATTTATTTACAGGAACATTTTTTCAATCTTGAGTGTAAGTAAGTGGTTCATAAAATCAGAATAAAGGTATCTGAAAATGTGTGTGCATCTCAACACCTCGAGTACAGCACAGCAAATACAGGACATCAGGGTATTTCCTCACTCAGAATAGTTCTCTGGGGGTTGACAGACAACAGTAAGTATGAGCTGTCCATAAACGGTAAAGAAAAGTAGTCAGCTTTACCTTTTTGACAGAAATCGTTGCATTTCCTCATTATTTCTGACCAAATATGTAGATTATGCTCAAGTAAATGAAACTCGCCTTAAAAAAAAAAACAAAAAACTTCCCCTTAAGGAAAAACCATCTGGAATGTGATTAAAATTATCAGCCTTTATTTATTAAAGTGTGGTTCAATTTACCTGAGTATCAAAAACACTTATTTATCAAACGGTCAGAAACAACAAATTACACAAACTCCTCTACAACTAGTTTGCTTAAAAATACCCTTTCAGTTCTACTGGGCAGCCAACACGAAGCAAGACCGGCATTTTTACATAAACACAAAGCAAACATTTCTAAACACGACAAGGACTTGTGCTTAGCAGGATATAATAACTTCTCTCTTCGGAAGACAAACTATGTCAGGGTTTTTCCTGGCTTAGAAATGGTAGGCGTTACTATGCAAGTATGGCAAAGGCTAGGACTCTGAGTTACCTTATTTGATAAAAAAAAAAAATCTATGCGCTTGAATATTAAACACCCCAATTAATAAAAAAATATTCTATTACATGGGTCATCTTCTTTATTTAGGCTCTACCTAACAGCCTTTTATTGCTTAATTTCCTCAAACTCACAATATCATCAATGTTTCTCTAATGCAAATTTGTGTTACATGAAATATGCATAAATACAGTGTAAATGAAGACATGAGTGTTTATGGTTCTGGTTTACTCTTGCAAAAAAGCAAGTTCCTAAAGTTGCAACGTTTATTTATGTTTACAGTTTTCACATCCTCTTTCTGTCTCCCTACACAGAAAGTTATCAATCCGCTTCTACATTTGCCTACGAAAAGGTGTGCAACAAAACCCATGATTTATGGATTTCATACTTCACCAATCTAGTCTATATTTAGGAAGCTCCACAAATCAGTGAAGACAAAACGCATACCTTTGCCCTTTTTAGTTGTCACGGCCACTCCACAAGACTTTACGTGGAAAGCAAAAGTTACCAAAACAAAAATGCGTGAAAGCCGGACAGGTCAGCGGAGTGGGCGGCTCACGTGATTAACACGAAAAGTTGAAGAAAAAATATGAAGCTTTCGGGTTATTCGAGTTCAGCTGGTGTTTAGAGGAGAGGCTTTGTGATAATATGTTTGTTCAGTTGCTGCTGACTGAGATCTGACAGCAAACAGTACCGCTGACTGCTGTTATGTAACATCAGACGGGCTGCGTTAACGCCAACGCCGTCAGCTACCGCTAACACTAGCCAAATGCTGATATTTAGCATCAATACTACACACAGAACACCGCTTTGACGCCGGTGTCCCACATTTGTTAGCGCAGGGCCGACTTTACGTGGTCATAGCTGACACTTGTGGGCTCAATAGATCTGCTGTTAATGCTAACATCAACCAGACGCTGCCTGTCAGTGGATTCCGTAGCTAGCGTTAACCAAGCTACAGTTAGCTTGCAAGCTAACAAAACGCCAAAGGCAGCAAGAGCCATCTCATGACATTACTCCCTCCATTTCCCAAAGCACGTCTCGTGTGTCCCTAACAGCATATCTACGTGTAACATGCAAACTATCCTCTAATTATTCAGCGAAATAAAGCTAATTAAGGCTAACTTCACCGTGGCTAACGCGTCATTTTGTTCGCTCCCGTAACTATCCTTAGCTATTGAGACTACGCCCCCTTCAGTAACCAGCGTTAGCGGCTAGCTAGCAGGAGTCAGGCTTTCGCGGGGGCAAACCTTTTTGTTTACATGTTGACGTTGTTCGATGCTTACCGATGATCTAGGAAGCTCTTCAAAACGTGCCGCAGCGTTGTCAGCTCTCGGCCGCGACCAGGGCGGGCACCGATAGAGATCGGGCCGTGGTTGTTGCCGCCAGCTGTGTCCGTCGCTCGGTAAGCTAGTTACAGAACAACCATGTCTGCGGACGCCATTTCCCGCCTCATCACAAACAGAACGTCGCGGTGCGCACAAGAATGTGACACACACGTAAGGGAACCAACGTGGCGGAGAGCGCAATCAACAGGAAAATGGCTTTAGTATGTGCGCAGCTGGACCCGGGCTCTCTATCGCACTTTATCCCTACTGGTACTATTGTGTGACTACAAGAATCCGCAAACTGCTCTATATCTCTGTATTAGTTCAGTAGAATGTGAAGGGTATGGTATATTTTTTCCAGCCATTGTCCAAGGTTGTTCAGAAGTTTTAATAATTTAAAAAAAAAAAACTTGCAGAAAAAAAAGGTAAATTATACTGTGTGGTTTGACTAGAAGCAGGCTATCAGTTTTTAGTTAAATTCAGGTTATCAGTTGTTGGAAAAATTCAGAGGGAAACAAGCAACTGTGAACGTGAATTAAACCCTGAAATCTCTGACATCATGCAAACATTCCTGCAAGTTTAACACTTTGTTTTTAACGACTCAGTGACATTTACCACTGCTGGGAAGGTGGTCATGAACATGATAAATACTCAAATGATTTCTTGCTACACTGACATGTACACCTGGTTATTGCAATAAGTCGTCTCCTGCTGATGATCATTAGATGACATTAGAGAGCGCAATAAATTGTAGTCTGTCTGAATACATATGCAAAAGCACAAGAGTAACAAGATTTAAATTTATTATACTAGTACACATCATAACCTGATTGATAGCGATTAGGTAAAACAGATTCTAACTACAACTAACTTCATTGTAGGTGTAATTGAGATGATCCAGATGCTGCAAATGTGCTATAAAAAGTGTCTTCATCTGACAACCAATAATAATATTTCAGAGGACATATAGGGAATTATCCAAAGACAAATTTATTGATGTCCTGGAATAATTTTAAATCAAACCTGTATATTAAAATACAATATTGTAGTTGTATTATTTGATCGAATATAAATCTGACAGGAATCCACAATTCATATGCGAGGTTCAATAACACTCTGACATGAGGTTTATAAGTTTTAATCATTTTAATGATTATAGGCTGGTCTTTTATAGTCTTTTTTAATACATTGAGGTTAGCATTGACTGTATAGCCACCAAGATGTTTACACCTCAGTAGAGAAATGATAAAAAAAATAATCACCATGTACAAAAATCTCCTCCACTGAGGTCTAAATATAAGAAAAAGCACTTCTGTGTATTAATGCTCAAGCATCGCAAATGGCAACTCTTACACATCATTTCGTAGCGTGAATGATTAGTTTAAAACAGTGTCTAAATAAAGCTGAACACTTTAAATCCTTACATGATGACACATCTTACACATGACGACTGAATTCTACCAATGTACACAATTTTAAGTGTAGAAATCTTAAGTAATAGTTGTATAATGTGCTTAATGGCTACCATCGACATGATACCCTCAGGGCCGTGGAGTCAGTTTACAGTATAAATCTTGGCCATGAAGACATATCTAACCCAACAGAGACAATCCGAGGAAACTGAAACGACCCAGTCTAGATTTGCCGATGAGGTTTCAATTTTATACCCTGCCACAACTTTTGTTTCTGGGCCCCAATACAAATCTCATTGCTCCCTTATGAAAGCATCACGATCAGCCATCCACTGTGTTGTCAGAAGTACCAAAAAACTGAACTACAGGTAGTTTTGACCATCTCCATCATTACAGCCATTTAATTCTGCAGTAATATCAAAAGCACTTTTAAATGCCAGTTTTGATATTTAAAAAAATTACTCTAATTTCATCCAACTTCTGAGACGGATTAATCACGATGTTAAGAATATTCACATTACTGCTCTATCCATGTGCGTGTCCACCCTTTTAGAGATAATGATGTGATGAATTTTCTTCCGGATCCAATGATGAAGTTTCATTTCATCCCAAGATGCATGATTTTCCTGTAAGGTCCTGGTCCACCCCACAGCCCCCTGTTGTGAGAGAAATATAGACAAAGCTGTTGTTGCAGGTGCTGTGGAAAGATTCACTGCCATGAACTGATGCTATTAATTAACTAAACATACCGGAGAAGTCCGTGCCAGTAGAGGTGAGGCATCACATCTGCTTTCATGTGATACATTAAGCGTCTCTCTTTGGCTTGGTTGATGGGGAACGTTTCCAGTGGTTGTCCATTGTAGTCGAACTCTGCCAGGATTACTGTGTTATAGCTTGTGACCAACGGACATGAAGTGTAGCCATCGTACTATAAACAAGAGAACAAGAGGTTATCTGTTTGCATGCTTTTCAGTAGGCATATTTCCAAAGTAGAAGCTTTAATGTATAAAATTAAACACGTGAATCATAGCTGACACTCGTGCCACACTTACCTTCTTATCTGGTTTCTCACTTTTCAGTATTTTGCTGATAGTTCTGTTCAAGATGGCAGACTGTGCAGCTAAAAAGAGAGAGAAGAGAAGTCTCTACTCAATAGGTCTGAATCCCAAAAGCACGCTCATCTTTTTCAGGTTTGCTAGAAGCTGTTGTAGGTCCAAAAATGCATTAAGCAAAAGAGATGCATACCAGCACTGAGGTGGACTGCACACACTGACAATAACACTGCCCAGCCAAAAAAAACAAAAAGTCAAAACACTGTTAGACCAACTGCTTGTTGGACCATCTTTAGATTTGACAATACTTTGATAAGCTTATGCAGTGCCACAGCATTTACATCCACCTAGAGTTACATAGTTTTTTCCACTGAGCTCTTATATATTGATGGTGGGCGAGTTGAACCACTGTATAAAGTATTCTCCAGCACATCCTGAAAGTCTGGACTCTGTAGTGGCCACGCCAGTGCAAACCATCTCTCATGATCCTTGAACTACTCTTTCACAATTTGAGCCAGATGAATCCTGGGATTGTCATCTTGGAATATTAGGTTAGGTAAGAAAAAAAATTCCATTAATGGAAAAGCCTGGTCACTCAGTATATTGAGGTAGTCACCTGACCTCATGTTTTAGACACACAACACTGCTGAAACTCAAGCTGACCAATTGAAGCAACCGCTCGGCTTGTACAGTAGGCACCAGGCATGATGGGTAAATCACTTCATCTACCTCTCTTGTTACCCTGATGCACCCATCACCCTGGAACAGGGTAAATCCAGACAGACCACATGACCTTTTTTCCACTGCTCCAGAGCCCAATCTTTATTCTCCCTAGCTAACTGAAGCTTTTTTTTTTTGGCAATTAACCTCACTAATAGCTGGTTTTCTTAAAGCTACACAGCTGTTTATTCCTAAGCCATTGATTTCACTTCACACTGTGGGTGTGGAAATGTCCTTACTTTCATTATTTAACACAGCCATGAGTTCTACTTGATGCAGGCCAATAATTTGATCAGTACCATTTTTCTTCCTCAGAAGCTACTCCCTGCCTCAGTTAGGGTTAAACAACCTGTTGCAAGCCAGAACATATTCATCACTGCAGTGGTTGTCAAATGAAAGGCTCATTACCCAGTTGCTTAGTTAAACCAAGGTGGTGCCTTTATTTTGGCCAGGAAATTGCATATTCAGCCAATCAGCAATGCTAGAGTGACTTTCCTAAAAATGTCAAGTCAAGCCTAAAGGGGCATCCACACAGAAAGCAATTAGCAGTGACATGCGGGTCCCAAACATCATAGAAAGTCAATGACATCCAATCCACTCAAAATAACCTATGGTGATGCGAAGTGGGCAGGTCCCGAGTTCATCTTTTCTCAACTCTGAGCCACGCAATTAGAGTAACCAATTAGATCGAAGGATACCACTGACTTACATATGACAGTATAGTAAAGACATTAAAGGGTTACCAATACAACCAGATCCTGGAATTTACACTAGCGATTAATCGGCCTCGACTAAATTTAAAAACAAGCACAGGCAGCTTGTTAAAACATCTGAACCAATCAGAAGCCAGAGATGCTTACAGTATGTATGCCAAATTAAGCATACAGGTTATCCTAAAGAAGCCTACAGCAAAATCTGAACCATTTGTGGTGCCTCTAACATGCATGCGTCTGCCTGTAAACCCAGAGAACAGCTTGGCGCTCATGCAAACTCACCACATCACCTTCCCAGTCAACCTAAAATTTAACTGAGGTAACAGTGCACCTGAACATAGCTTCACTTGAACATAGTTCGTCACCCCCTGATCCATTGGTGACTCTAGGGATTTGGTCCATGTTCCTTTTAAAGTATCTAAAAGGTGAAACTTTTCCTCATACTGTTCAATCTGTGCTGCATTTTACTGAAACTCTCTCGCTCACTGACACATTTCCCTCTGGACCAAACTTAGCCACATGACAGACAGATGGACCGATGGGCAGACACTGTCAACACTACAGCTGTTAGTGGAGCTAAAAACAGGAACAACCTCCACACTGAAAAAAGAAAAGCAGTCAGTGGCACATTTACAAAGGGTATATGGTCAGATTACATAGCCCACTATGACAAAGAAAAAACATGTTTCACACACACGCACACTTGTGTATACAAGAGCCAACAATTCATACTGTATGTCAGGACAAAAACAAAAGGAACTCTTTGTCAAACTCTATAAAGAAAACTGTGGTCAGGCAAAGATCAGGGCATGAGTATTAAAAAAATAATAAAATGTACAAAACAGGAGCCCAGTGACCTCAGTAATCACAAAAGAAATAAGACTATTTGTAAAATTGGTTAAACTGAGCAACAAAGCAGGACGCTCCTGGGTCATGGACCCAAAAGTCACTAACAGAAGCGCTCCTCACATACACGACAACCTGCCAGCAGGACAATAATCCCAGCAGCACTCCATTAATCAGTCCTTTATGATACAGCAGCTACACAGAGGCAGCTCTCAGTATAAGACAGCTTTGTGAAGTTTGCCAAACAGCTTTTAAAGAACCCAAAACTGAACTATGCAGTCAGAATTTCAAGTCTGTTAAACACCAGGCTGCCGCTCATCACCTTAAAAGGTACGGCCTTAAAGGTTAATTAACAGAAAATTTAAAAATAATAAAGATACTGTACTCAGATGCATTTATTAGTGTGCAATTACATCTTCCAAACAAACTGATACATCTTCATAAACTTGTAATTAATCCATTGAAAATACATGGGAGTGGGTGCTGGTTTGTGGAAGCCGTCATATTTGAATACGGTGGCTGGGAAGGACATCTCCCTTATCGCATTTACATTTGTGCCTGCACCTTCAGACTCAAGACATGAAGGATTATACCTACACTATGTTACCAATAGTATTCACTCACCCATCCATGGCTCAGTAGTGAAGCCAGCGACCATGCTGCGGTGCGCTGCAGGCGGCGCAGGCTCAAGTCCCAGCCTGTTGCCAATTTGCCCGCATGTCTTATGGACTAAGAATGAGATGTCACTCAAGTTCATATGCGTGTGAAGGCAGACAAGCGAATGCTTTTGGCAATATAGTGTATGTTTTATCATCTGAGAAAACACCCACTTCACCAAAGAAGTGAAAACTCAAAGGAAGCAGACAACGCCACTGGAACTGGAAAATGTCATCCTCTTCCTCCTCACCTCAAGCCTCATCTCCTGAACCGAAGTCAGGAGATGAAAACGTGCGTAAACATGCTTTTTTATTCCTGATATTGTCGCCATCAGTTATTGTCGGCAGATTAGACATGTGATCCACCCCTGTCAGATGACAAGCTGGCTAAACAACAGCTGGTTATAAGCTAATAATATACCAGCTAGTGTTAGGATCCAGTGTCCTACAAATCGCACTTTCCCTCTGATAAACATCATAGAGAATTTATTCACTAAGTCTCAGAGTCCAACAATGTCACATCCACTTCAAAGAAAGTTTCACTAACGCCGGCTAAAAGCAGCAAAAACAGCAGTGATTACTGACAGAAAAGTTCAGCATATCCTCAACAATATTGGTTGAAAGTGAGCTTCACTTACTCATCAACTCGTGTTGGACTCCTTGCAAAGTTTTACAGCCTCCTCCACACTAAATAAAGGTGGATGCTTCTCACCTGACATTAACGCCTGAGGTAAACAGTAGACTGACAGCCTACACAACAGGGAAACGGCTGCAGCCTGATTTTAATGATGTTGATCTCTCTTGAATGACGAAAACATGTTTGTCCTGTAGCAGCCACCATTCAAGCGCATAGAGGACTATGCGCTTGAATTGGGAGGGGTAAGAAAACAGAACAGATCTGCTGATATCTAGAGGTGAAAATATTACACACTGTAACTTTAATGTTGGCACTTCTCAGCTTGGATGGAGCTGAATGAAGAAAAGCAGCCAAAACCAGTTCCAGAGTGCAGGAACCAAACACTAAGATGAAAGTTCATGTTTCTGAATGACAATGACCTGAAGTATACAAAGAAGACAAACCTGGAGTGGCTTCAGGACAAATCTGACTCTGCCTGATTGGGCCTGCCAAAACCTGGACTTAAACAACCCGAGAACATCTGTTCACATAATCTTTTCATCCTGCGTAACAAACCATGGTGGGATTTTCCAGGAAAAATGGCTAACTCTCTTTTAAGTGGAAAAAAACAGGTCTACAACACAATCAAGTGTGAATAAAGTCATTTGGTGTGGATATTTTTCTGAAGTGATGAAACATGATTAGATGACAGATCTATAGCGCAGTATACCTGAGACTTATTTGCTAGAATTGTAGTTTATTAGTAACGGATGACATTTATTGCAGGGAGACAGGAAATGTAAATTAACCAGGCGTAAGGGGTTAAAGCTTTGTACCATCTGTTCACATCAAATACATAAAACCTCCTTTGTGAAACGTAAGGATCCAGTCAAACTCACACTGAGCAATACCTGACACAGTGACCAACCCTATCAGATAAAATAAGCAATGTCCCTACAGTATCAAATTCATAGGGTGGGGTGGTGCTTTTATAGTCTTGTTTCAACATTTGATTGTGCAATATAGTTTTTGCAGATAGTGGCTTTTAAAAAAAAAAAAGCAGGTGACTCAGGAGGAAGCTGCAGCTTGAATGAAGCAACAAAGTGTTTTCCAGCCTTTTCTTGGAGCAACATTCAAACTATTTGCACAGCACACTTACCGACAGCTGCTCCAGTTTTGGCTGTGGGAAGGTTGGTACAATCTCCAATCCCAAACACGTTGGGATACTTGGTGTGTTGGAGAGTTTCTTTGTTCAGATCCAACCAGCCAACCTGATCGGCCAGCGGACTGCCTTTAATCACCGAGCTGGGTCCCATTGGTGGTGTAACATGAAGCATTTCATACTAAGAAAAAGAACAAGCAAAGTCTGGTTATTCAGTGAAGTTTCTTTTTCAGATTTGTTGTACATTTAGGAAATTATACACAGCACATTATGAAACAGGCTAAGCACTGGACAAAGCAGTCAATATAACATTAAAAGTGAAAGTTACTGTTATGAGTACCTCAAACACTGTGGTTTCACCTGGTTTGTCAAGATTTTCAAAAACAGCTTCTTGCTTATCTGCGCGCACTTCAATCAGGTTTTGCCTTAAGTTAATCTGTAGGTCACGCTTTTTCACAATTTCCCACAGTGAGTCAGCATATTTCTTGATCCCAAAGAGCACAGGCAGCGATGTGTTATATATCACGTTGGCTTTTGCTCTTTTCCCCGTCTTAAAATGGAAGCAGAAAAAAAAAAATCCTCATCAAATTTGGAAAACCACATTTGAGTTTTCAACATTATCACTGGATCTAAAAGATTTAAGTACCTTCCTGAGAAAAGCGTCTGACAGGTACATGATCTTCTGTGGTGCTCCAGCACATTTCACAGGAGTATTTGGGAACGTGAACAGAGCATTGCCCTCTTTGAAATTCTGCAACGCTTTCCAGGTTTTCTCCACAGTTTGGACCGAGTAGTTAGACCCAATTTTTGGATGCTCAAATCCCTCTGGCAGTCCTTTGATCTACACACACACACACACACACACACACACACACACACACACACACACACACACACACACACACACGTTTAAATCTCTTAGGATGCAATTTGATAGAGACAGATTAAATGAATGAAAAAAGACTTCACCTTATCATAATGGAGCTCTAAACCAAGCGCCACAATCAAATAGTCATATGAGATCTGCAGAGTGAAAAAAAGGTTTATATAAGGCCACACACACACACAGCATTTTTAAGAAACTGTATAACTTAACTGTAGACACTATCAGATAGAGTAAACTTACTTCAGTCCCATCGTCTGTGCTGACAGTATTTGTCTCTGGGTTAATTTCCTGAACTTTAGATTTCACCCATTTCACTCCAGATGGCATAACACTCGCAGTGGGACGACCTGAGGATGCTAAACTCTTTGCACCGGCACCAACCAGGGTCCATATTGGCTGATAGTAGTGCATCTGGAAAAGATACACAAAAAAAAAAGTTTCTGACACAAACTTTGGCGTGTGAATTTTTTTTCCATGGTCTGCAACAGAAATGTAAACATGAAGCCACAGATGAATGATTGGAAGCCATAATATGTAGTGTGTGCTGGGTTACTGCGATGCGCTCGTGCATCCTTACTTCGCTGGGCTCCACCACAGCCACGTTCTCTGCTCCCACCAGCCTCTTCATCCGGGCGCCCATTGTGATACCGCCACTTCCTCCTCCCAGCACAAGCATTTTGTAATGCAGTTTGGCAGAGGCCCGGCTGCTCGTGTGAAAATGAGAGACAGCAACGCTCCTCGGGCGGCAGTGCCTAAGATGATGCATTGCAGCCATCCTGCGTCTGAACTATAACAAGTTATTTTTAGGTCAGTATCAGCTATGTTGTTTGGTGCTAAAACTCACAAAATATGACAACAATCTCTACTTCCTTCTTTGCTGCTTCTCATCAGCTACTAGAAAGGAAACAGTTTTGCTCTTTACATGCATGGCTGGTGGAAATAAAGCAAACAGGGTTTTAAATTCAGATCAATTGTCAGAGTATTTTTTCTTTTAATCAGCCCAAATGTCTAGTCTGCTGCATGGGGACACTGAAGCCATGATTTTGATATTGCGGTTTGCCTGTTGTTCTACACACAGCTATAGTAACAAAGAACCCCACCAGGCCTGATAAAAACACATATCTACAATTTCACGGCATTTAACGGTGCTTTAAAGTAGCGGGTCTTAAGAAGTTGTTTTGTAAAATGTTACACAAGCAGAAATGCTCTACGTAGGGTGAAAGATTCCGCCTTGGATACTAGTACATTACACCATGTCAGAACTATTACAGCGTTAGCACAACAAACAAACATTAACACAGGTTTCTTTTATCGGGTTCCAGTCGAGCCTACTGTGAGCTGAAGCCACTGCTGCTGCATGCTGCGTAATAAGCTGGCACCATTACAATCATTCCTCCACAGAGACCTGATAACACGGCGTTCGGCTGCAAATGACTCAACAAACACGGGCCTACCTCGACCAGCAGCGCCGTTAACCGCCCGTCTTCCCGTCAGTTTCCGCAAAATGTTTGTGGTTGACAAGGACTCTATTGGACACGACCTTCTCTCGGTGAAGAAGGTAACAGGTCCTCACTCAAGCCCTACCTGAAACGTAATCGCAGTTGACACTCGTGGTTCCGCCCTTCAGGGGTTCCACCAATCACAAGCGACTTTTTTAAGTTAGTGTAACGTTCCATGCGTGTATCCTTGCTAAACTACAGGCAGCAGAGGAGTTTATTATGATTATTTTGAAAAAGAGGGCAATGTATGTCCCCGAAGTTTTTTTTTTTTTTTTTGGTTTTTTTTTGAGCATTTTTGGCCACAGCGGCTTTTATCGGCAGTGTAGATGAGACAGGAAATGGGGGAAAGATACGAGGGAAGAGACGGGGCAAGTTGGCGACAAGCTCGAACTCGCGCAAAGCGGCACATTAAAATAGGGGGGTGTCTCTTTTTTCTCTGTGTGTTACATTGTCCTCCTATGTCGTCGAAATCTGGCACTACTACCCCTTTGGATGTAGCCTGAGGACACCTCGGAGTGGGCGTCCGCCCAGGCGGCACGTAGTCAGCTTGGAAAGCGTTGCAATGTTTACGGTGCAACTTGTGCGTGCTTCCCCTTGAGCTGTTGGTGGACCAACAATGTTATAATGTTATATGGCACTTGAGAATGCTTCTATTTTTAATAAAGATTTCTGTGACACATCTGTCACTGAGATTTTAAGAAGCAGGCTACAATTATGCCCTTTAAACCATCATTTATTTAACTATGGCTGGTGCACAGAGATTCCTGTGACCTACATCTAGAGGTTTTCCTTATCATCGTGACTCTGCTTGTTTGGACCCATCAAACTGGTTTTGCCCTTATAAACCGGTCTAGAGTTTAAATGGGAAAAGAGCACGTGTCATTTTTAGGCAGAAAATACAGAGTTTTGGGCAAATGAGCAGCTGTGCCATAAAAACTAGGAGATTCTGAGAGCGCAAACCTCCATCAGGACAGCTCACTCTCTGGGTAGTATTTACTTTTAAGGGAATAAGTATTGTATTTTTTATGTATTCATTTTGTTTTCTTTGTTCTTTTAAAATCCAATTCAATTAAATTTTATTTATATAGCACCAAATCACAACAACAGTCGCCTCAAGGCATTTATATTGTAAGGTAAAGACCCTACAATAAGTTTTTTAGGGAGAACAGTGTTGTTTCTGCAAGTGCATCGAAGTCTTGTGTTTGTTGTAGCAATTCTCAGAATCCTCAACATCTGCCATAATTATGATTTGATTTGATTTGGGCAATTCTGTGCCAATCTTCGACAGGCCGGATTAAAAAGACCAATGGGCCGGGTGTGGCCCCCGGGCCGTAGTTTGCCCAACCCTGCCCTATAAGCAAGGACTTGGCAACAGTGAAAAGGAAAAACTCCCTTTTAACAGGAAGAAACCGCCAGCAGAACCAGGCTCAGGGAGGGGCAGCCATCTGCTGCGGCTGGTTGGGGGTGAGGGGAGGGAGACAGGATAAAAGACACAATAAAATAACTAATGATTAAATGCAGAGTGGTGTATAAACACAGAGAGAGTGAAAAGAGGTGAATGAAGAAGAAACACAATCTGTTTAAACATTTAGTTTACTTTTTTTTTTTTAGTTTTTGCTTAGTTTTTATTAGTTTCAGTGTTAGTTTTAGTCTTTTTAAGCACTGTTTTGTGAAGGGAATATGCTAGAGGCAAGATTTAATAATGTCAGCACAGGTATCACAATAAGAACAGAACTTTTGAAAGCAAGTGACTCACAGGCTGGAACCTATCCCAGCTGTCATAGTGTGAGAGACAGAGTACACCCTGAAGGTGCAGGGCCGACACATAGAGACAGACAACCGTTCACGCTCACATTCACGCCTATGGACAATTTAGAATCAGCAGTAACCTATCCCCATGCATGTCTGGAGCGTGGGAGGAAGCCGGAGAGCCTGGGGAGAACCCACACAGACACAGGGAGAACATGCAAACTCCGAACAGAAAGCCCCAAGCCTGGATTCTAACCCAGGACCTTATTTTTCTTTTCTTTTCCAAAACTTTAGTTTTTATTTTTAGTTAACTATAATGTTTTTTGGGGTTTTTTACATCAAATTTTTTTTGTTTGTTTTAGTTAACTGTAATAACCTTGGCCATGTCCCATTATAACACATAATAACACTGTGTTTTGAGCATTGCACATACAGTACGATATTATTTTATAAAGATGTTTAGCAGGGAAAGATTGCTGTTAGAATAGTTTCACATAAATTAATGCTAACAATCATCTACAAAAGGATTTAAATGGACTTTTATTTAAATGAACTCGTACTTTCTAACATTGAGCCTTTTTTGCTTTATTTGAAAGGTCGATGCAAAGACTGTTGGAGGACAGCACCTATTGAACCAAATGTGAAGCCATCATAATAAAAACTTGAGCCAGGGTGCACCGCTATGTTGCACTCATTATGATGGTGTGTGCTAATGAAGAAGAGCTCAGTAAATGAGGCAGCATTTGTGCATTCATTCCAATGGCAGTCTAATTTACAGCTTGTAGTACTGCTTGGCCCAAACAGGAGTAGTGTCTGGATGCTCATGCCTTGTTTCAGTGAGGAACATCTAATGGTGTAACAGTGATATGACTCTTAAACTGCCCGACCCTGGCTTCTAAATTGTTGGTTCCTAATCAACAATGCCATAAATGTTAGGTAAATTGATGCAACAATGTTAATATGGTAGCATGTTGTAAAGTTAATCTAACATAGAGTGATTACACTGGCAGCGCAGTGTACTGTTTTGACCTTTGCCCTTTTCCCCATCCATCTTCATACAGGATTAACTACGCAGTTGTGAGGGATCAGCTTACAAAGTTTATACCCACAACAGCACTCACGTACAGTTTCAGATCTTACCGTGTAATGTTTGAAGACAAAAGGATTACAGTTGCATTAACATGACTTTTCTAATAGTATTTTTGAATGTATTGTATAATCTTTGCCAGCACAAGAACTTTATCTTATAAAAACGCACTTTCCCATGTATTTATCTCAACGTTTCATTGTAATGACACACACTTTTCAGTGTTTCTTGGTGCATTTGTTGATCATAAACATGAGATGCTGGTAGGTTTATCAAACATCACGCCAGCGTTGACATTATGGCCTACTTGATGTTTTTGCACCTTTGTAACTGTTGACTGTGGCTACATCTCTCTGTGAGTGTACTATGGGTGTATGATTGTAATTATGCATGGCGTGTGTGAGTGCAAGAACATTATATTCTAACAGAACAGCAAAGCAAGTGACTTGAGCCAAATACACCGCATCAAAGCTGGTTGCCCGTCCAGTTCATGTGGTCTGTTGCAGACCCTGCATCATACACTCAGGAGTTTTTTAGTAGTCGCTTGTTACTTATCACATAAAGGTATAGCTAAACTAATGCAGTATTAAAAATTTGCAGAGTTTCATTGCTGTTGAAATTGTTCAATTGTTTATGGCTGCAGTCTATTCTGCACTAGTGAGAGGTTGTCCCAATATTTTGGCTACCGCATTTATATTTATGAGGATTTAAACAATTCTCTTAGCTGAGCACCAAGTGTATTTTTATGACCTATACTCAGTTCAAATGCTTCTAAAGCTTGAATACATAAAAGTGTGTATTAAGATTTATTTATGCTGTTGTGTATGATTAATTTACTTATGGACTGATAATCCAAAAGCTCAAATATATTTCATTTTATATTAAAAATATCAATTTATTGTTATTGTTTTCATTGAATTTATGAGTTTTGTATTTAAGTTGCTTTTTTTTTTTTTTTTTTTTACACTCTGGGTTTGCTATATTATCTTTCAGATAAGATAGACTTTAGTATGCCAACTATAATGCACAGCTAGATGCCATTTACAGAATGAAACAGGTGCAACAGTTTAATCTGCATTTGCATTATTTATTTATTATAACTTGCTAGTTTAAGCTTGAATTTCACCTTCTTGGCTCCAGATGGCAGCCGCAACACAAACAGACCAACAGTACCAACCAGTGTCAAAGCTGACTCACAGAAATACAGAATGACATCAGCTTAGTGGAGGAGTTCATACCTGGCTTTCACCAACACACCAGGTAGCGGCGCTCTAAAACTGCAAATAAAGCAGGCCTAATTTAAATATATCTATACTGACACGTTTATTGTATTGCTTTCATTTTAATTAAGCGTTGCAATCTACATTAGCATTCTTTTATGGAGAGAATTCCTTATCATAATAGGTGTGTGTCTGTAATGCTGGATTTGTAATTTTTTCAGTAGTCTAATAATTAATCCCAAAATCCCAAATCACTTGGAGAAATCCCACTCTAATGTTCCTGAAAACGACTTTTCATCTGACCAGTCTCATATTTACTGGTTCGTGTACAAGAGATTATAAACTTTTAAACGGCTACAAAATGCCAAGACGTGATTACCGGTATTTGCCCAAAAAACGATTGCCCGTATTTAAATCGCTGACTTGCTGACCTATAATCTGTCAAACATATCTCAAGCATATCTCTCATGAATGATATCAAGTCATTTCGAGCCGGAAAGAACACCCCTGTCACATGGTAGAAGCTGCAATCAGTGACTTTTACATATCCCTTATTTAACCAGTTAAAAAGTCTCATCGAGATTTTTTAATGTATTTTTCAAGACAAATCTGTCCAAGAGGGCAGCAGAAATAGCAACAAATATAACATAACGGTTATATAAAGATATTTTAATGTCTAGATTGATTATAATATAGAACATAGAGTAGCTACAATAACGCAGAGTCATAAAGATGCTTTGTAAACTCTGTTTACTAAAGCCCATTTATCAATATAAGCAAATACATTAGACATAAAAAAATGACACGTTTTTGACACTTTTTTTCATTTTTTAAAATTGCTTTTTAGATACACATGGGAAAGGTTTAGATTTTAAAACCAGTGAGTTAAAGTTATATAACTACTCAGTTATATTTTGGCAATAAAAAACTGCGGCTGTTTTAATTTAAAAAAAATTTTAAAGTTAAGGTTAGCTAATAAAAAACAACTTTGTTAGAATTGGGGATTTAAAAACTAGGCTGGGGTTAACCAACATTCGCACTTGGTTAAGTTTAGAAAAAGATGGGTTGGGTTGAAATGTATCCATTGTTACGTTTTTTAAGCTCCGTTTTCTTGGTTGCCAGAGTGACGCGAATTCTCCGAATAGTCTCGAAAGCATACCTGCGACACACAGTCAACGTGCTTCCTATTTCATGATTTGCCAAGAGACCAAGCTCTGAGTAACACACGCACGCACGCACGCACGCACGCACACACACACACACACACACACACACACACACACACACACACACACACA
>JAVDPK010002769.1:723636-751684 GCA_034780415.1 Cichlasoma orientale | reverse complement strand
ACAGTCAAACCATTTGGGGTCTTTTTGGACCCCAGAGGACAAAAGGTGTATGGTAATTGGGAGGACATTACGAGGGTAAATATCAGTGTAGACAGAGAGAGAGAAGAAGGAGTATTTTAACATCTTAAACTGGGACTAGGCTGAGAAGACGGGATGGCTGGATCTCTGGAGAGAAGTATAGAAAAATGGCCAAAATCTCAGACTGATGTTAAATTTGCTCCAGGCTGTGTGTGAGAGAGAGACTTAAGAAAAACTGAAAACTGGAAAACTGAATTTTCCTTTCCTCTGTGATGTCTTCTCTTTAGAGAAGGAACGCCGTGTGAAAGCCAACGCAAGGGACTACAATGACAAGTTCTTTTATGCCGTAAGTTAGTTGCATTAAATTTGCTCTAAGCGTCGGCTGTGGAGGTTTCATCAGTGCTGTTTCTAAATGTGTGATCCTTCAGGATAATCACATCAAAACCTCAAAGTACAACATCCTCACCTTCCTGCCCATCAACTTGTTTGAGCAGTTCCAGAGGGTGGCAAATGCGTACTTCTCAGTGCTCTTAATACTGCAGGTAGGAAAAACTGCTACTGCTTGTTGGCTTAAAATATCATTTAATGAATGCAGGAAACAAAGAGGGCTAATGCAAACTTCTTTCACAGTTAATTCCAGAAATATCCTCCCTGTCCTGGTTCACTACCATCGTGCCTTTGGTTTTTGTGCTGGTAATCACGGCTGTTAAGGATGCCACAGATGACTACGTTGGTTTCATTATTTACCTTTCACGATTTGTCTGAATGCTGTTCTTTTACCCCTTTCCTTCAGATTTGTAACCCCTTTTTAAAATTTTCAGTTCCGACACAAGAGCGACCAGCAAGTCAACAACCGCCAGTCGCAGGTTCTGATGAGAGGAAGGTACTTTATAACGTTCCTCTGCCGTTCTCCTTTACAAACCCAGTTCCTAAAAAGTTGGGACGCTGTGTCAGATGTAAACAAAAACAGAATGCAATGATTTGAAAAGCTCATAAACTGTTTAAACTGAGAAAATCTCCAATCTTCTTTCAATCTCCTTTCCTACGAAGCTGTGCTGTTGAAATAGATGCAATATGCAGTTTAGCGTCTTTTTCAGGGAAGCAAGGCCTTCCATGAAAAAGACGCCATCTGGGTGGGGGTATATGTTGTTCTAAAACCTGTAAATATCTTCCTGCATTGATGGTGCCTTTCCAGATGCACTAGCTGCCAGTTCCATAGGTGCTGATGCACCCCCGTATTATCAGAGATGAAGACTTTTGATCTTTTTAGTCTGAAAGATGTGCTGTCCATTGTTCCCAAAATTTTTTTCAAATTTTGATTTGTCTGACCCCAGAACAGTTTTCCACTTTGCCCCATTTTAAATGAGCTTTGGCCAAGAAAGACAGTTCACAGGCATCCAACATTGATTTTCAGTCTTGTCTTGATTTCTCCAGATATTCTGAATTTTTTAAGGACATGTACTGTAGACAATGAGCTGCTCAAAGTCTTCACAATCTTATGTTGAGGAACATTATACTGAATCTGTTCAACAAATTTTAGACATGTTTTTTTTTGCAAACTGAGCAGCCTCTGCTCATCTTTCCTTCTGCCTCTTTAAGAAGCTCTTTTTATACCCAGTCATGTTACTGACTGCTGCCAATTAACCTAATTGGTTCCAAAATGTTCCCCCAGCCGTTTCTTTTTAGTACCACTTACTTTTCCAGCCTTCTGTTGACGCTGCCTCAAGTTTTTGAGATGAGTTGCTGCAATCAAATTCAAAATGAGCTAATATTTTTTATGAAATAGTAGAAAGTTTCAGTTTAAACATTTGGTATGTTTTCCGTGTTCTATTGTTAATACAATTCAAGAGATTTGCAAATCATTGCATTCTGTTTTTGTTTACAGTTTACACAGCGTCCCAGCTCTGTTGGAATTGGATTTGTAGATGTCTTCATCCAGCAGCTGCTGTCTATTTATAACCTTTGGTGTTTCTTGTTTTCAAGTTTGCAGAATGAAAAATGGATGAATGTTCACGTAGGGGATATCATCAAATTAGAGAATAATCAGTTTGTTGCTGTGAGTAAAGCATGCTACTACACTGTGTGCTGTTGCAGGTTCAGTGATGCAGAAATTGATTTATTGCCTTTTTCTCCACTGAGTTATTTTGTATTGGATTTAAACACAGGCAGACATCCTCCTCCTCTGCAGCAGTGAGCCTTATGGACTGTGCTATGTTGAGACTGCAGAGCTAGATGGGTGAGTTCTGCGCTAGTTATGCAAAGTAAGACAGAAGTGACCCATACTGCAATCTCACAAGACATTCATATTAGGACTGAAAGTGCATGTTTGACAAAAACAGGCAACTTTTCCATTTTTTTTCTTCAGAGAGACCAATCTAAAAGTCCGTCAGGCTTTGACTGTCACCTCAGATTTGGGAGACGTTTCAAAACTGATGGACTTTGATGGTGAGATGATTCCAAGGTTTTGTTTATTTGTCACATTTCTGTAACAAATTATTTGTTGATGGACACACTTTTTTAGTGTATTTTGTGTACTCATCAGTTTGAGCAGTTATAACTGATGAATTTCTTTCATTTTCCTTCCTCTGCTCCCCAGGAGAAGTCATTTGTGAGCCTCCAAACAACAAGCTAGACAGGTTTACTGGAACATTATACTGGAAGGGCAATAAATATCCCCTGGATAATGAAAAAATGCTTCTGCGCGGTTGTGTACTCAGAAACACTGAGTGGTGCTTTGGAATGGTCATCTTTGCTGGTAATAGTTGGTTTTTAATGGTTTTGATTCACCACATCCATTAGCTGTGTCTGTATTTTTCTTCTTTGCCTTTATAAACGGGTTTGTGTACAGTCTTGTTCTTTCACCACTGATGGTGGTTTGTGCATCTGTTCAACAGGGTCACAAACCAAACTGATGCAGAACTGTGGAAGGACCAAACTGAAAAGGACCAGTATTGACAAGCTAATGAACACACTGGTCTTGTGGGTAAGCTGATTTTACTTTTACTTGATAAAAAATGTGGCGTATAGACTGTATATTAAGTATATAAAGATGGGTGTACCATCTTTATTGTCTCTCATCTGTGACCTCAGTAAACACTTTCCTCATGGGTTTATGGTCTCATTTGCTAATTTCAGCTCTTACTGAAGACAACATGATGTTCTTATTGTAAATTATGGTCTTCATTAGAGTCACAAATTCAATAAAGCAGGGGAAGCTACCCTGTGTGTGTGTGTGTGTGTATTCTCTAATCATTGCGTGATGTCACGCTGACCAACTCTGCCTTTTGATTCAGCCTTTGATAACATAGTTATTCTATGTATTTTACAATGCTAGAATGGGTGATAATTATGGCTATTGTGTGGACAATCTTTCTGGTTGTAAATAAATTGCCAAGGGAGGTGGAACGTGTGGTTTAATTTGCTTTGAAAAGCTGGTGTTGTAGTGTTACATTCACTGGTTTTAAATGTCACATTTTGCAACTTGTAGTATAAATAAGCTCTCATATTACTGTATGGCCTTTTATTTGGAAAGAAAAATATATACTCTCTCTTTTTTTTCAGATATTTGCCTTCCTCTTATGTATGGGGGTTATTTTGGCAATTGGGCACACTATTTGGGAGACGTATGTAGGCAAAAATTTCAGAGTGTTTTTGCCATGGGACAAGTTTCAGATTAGTGCTGCTTTCTCTGGCTTCCTCACCTTCTGGTCCTACATCATCATCCTCAACACTGTTGTGCCCATCTCACTATATGTCAGGTAAAGTCAAAGAGCATAATTTATACAAATCTTCATGTAAATATGCAGCCATTGTACAAGTCATGTTCAGCTTACTAGCATGTTGCTGTGCATTTGTATTGCTCAGTAAATTAAATGGTTAAACATTCTTTCAGCGTGGAAGTCCTGCGACTCGGTCACAGTTTCTTCATTAACTGGGACCGGAAGATGTGCTACAGCCCGTTGGGCACTGCAGCTGAAGCTCGCACCACCACCTTGAGTGAGGAGCTGGGCCAAGTAGAGTTCATCTTCTCTGACAAGACAGGCACCCTCACCCAGAACATCATGATCTTCAGCAAATGCTCCATTAATGGACAAACGTATGGTATGGAGCTTTAACACTAGTGGCCTCTTAAAGTCAGTATGCTCTCTCTTTCTAGTCCCTGTCAGTTCTCTTGCTGCAACATGCAACTGAAGGCTTTTCAAGGAGATTTTATGACAACCTGATAGTGATGAATTACAATAGTCTAGCCTAGAAGTAATAAATGCATGAACTAGTTTTAAAGCATCATGCTGAGACAGGACGTTTCTAGTTTTAGAGATATTGCACAAATACAAGAAAGCAGTCCTACATATTTGTTTGATATGTGCAATGAAGGTCAAATATGACTCCAAGATTCCTCAATGTTACTGGAGGCCATGGTAATGCCATACAGAGTAAGTATCTGGTTAGACATCATGTCTCTAAGGTTTGTAAGGCTGAGTACAATAACTTCAATTTCATCTGAATTTAGCAGCAGGAAATTAGAGGCCAGCTAATTTCTCTTTAAGACATTCCTGCAGTTTAACTGATTGGTGTGTGTCATCTGGCTTCACGGATAGATAAAGCTCGGTATCATCTGCATAGCAATGAAAATGTAAGCTGTGCCTTCCAATAATATTTCCTAAGGGAAGCATGTTTAATGTAAATAGAATTGGTCCTAGCACAGAACCCTGTGGAACTCCATAATTAACCTAACAGTGTGAAGAAGAGTCCCCATTTACATGAATAAAATGGAGTCTATTAGATATATATGATTCAAACCACTGCAGGGCAGTACCTTTAATACCTACAGAATGCTCTATTCTCTGCAATAAAATCAACGGTATCGAAAGCTTCGCTGAAGTCCTACTGGACAAGCACAGAGATGAGTCCACTGTCAGAGGCTATAAGATCATTTATAACCTTCACTAATGCTGTTTCTGTGCTGTGATGACTTCTGAAAAATGACTGAAACTCTTCAGATAAACCGTTCCTCTGCAGATAATCAGTTTACTACTCTTTCAAGATTTTTTGAGATAAAAGGAAGGCTGAAGGTTGGCTTGTGGTATGTAAGCTAATTAATAGTGGTTGATCATATTTAGGACTTCTCTGAGCAGTCTTGTAGGAAGGGGGTTTAATAGGCACACTGATAATTTGGAGAAACTAACTGTTGAAGTTAAAGATCAGTTACAGATGCAATTGTTTCTGAATCTTTGACAAGTCCGTTCATGAATTGTTACTTTTTTTTTAGGTGACGTCTATGATGAATTTGACCAGAAGGCAGAAATTACTGAGGTGAGCAGATTTAAACAAACAGAAATTCTTCTCTTTCTGGCAAAGACAAATATGACACAGTCACTATGCCGGTGCTTTAATGTGCCCTCAGAAAACTGCCTGTGTGGACTTTTCCTTCAACCCTCTCTGCGACCAAAGGTTCAGATTTTATGACAGCAGCCTGATTGAAGCCATTAAAATGGAGGATCCTGCAGTGCAGGAGTTTTTCAGACTGCTGGCTTTGTGCCACACTGTCATGCCAGAGGAGAAAAGTGAAGGTAAACTTTATACATGATCCAGTTACAGTATCAGAATTCAAATAACTGGATTTGCTGAGGCGTTTTCTGATTGATGTTTATGTTCAAATGAAGGAAATTTGGTATACCAGGCCCAGTCACCTGACGAGGGAGCACTGGTCACTGCAGCACGAAACTTTGGGTTTGTCTTCCGGGCTCGAACCCCAGAAACCATCACACTGTGTGAGATGGGACGAACTGTCACCTACCAGCTCCTGGCCATACTGGACTTCAACAACGTGCGCAAGAGAATGAGTGTCATTGGTTAGGTCTTCACTTATAACAGCAACGCTCTGATTAATTCACAAGTAGTCAACATGAAACTATATGGACAATAATTACAAAATAGATACAAGAGACAATATGTATGATCATTTTGTGTATTCTACTAACAATTTAGTTGACAGTCTGTCTGTTATCCATCTAATATTTGTCCTCTTGCTATGTTTTGTTTTGGTATATAGTGAGAAACCCAGAGGGCCAGATTAAACTCTACTCCAAAGGCGCTGACACAATTATTTTTGACCGTCTGGATCCATCCAGTGAACATCTTATGTGCACTACCTCAGAACACCTCAGTGTAAGTGTTATCTGAGTGGAAAACATAACTGCTCCTTTTTAATGATTACACTGTGAACTATGTATCTGGATCACAAATTTAATAGTTTGCTGTCTTAGTTAGATGCTAGATTTTCCATTATTTTCCTCACAGGAATTTGCTGGAGAAGGGCTTCGAACATTAGCTCTGGCCTACAAAGACCTCGATGAGGATTATTTCAAAGTTTGGATGAAGAGGCTTCTCTTTGCCAGCACTGTAATAGATAATCGCGAAGATGAGCTCGCTCTCCTCTACGATGAGATCGAGCAGGGCATGAAGGTAAAATTGACATCCTTTTGTTTATGCTCCTAAGGCAATCAATCCCATTTAGTCACTGCTGACTCACTGCTGACTTTGTTGAAGCTTCTAGGAGCCACAGCAATTGAAGACAAACTTCAGGAAGGAGTTCCAGAGACTATCGCCTGTCTGAATCTGGCCGACATCAAGATCTGGGTCCTAACAGGAGATAAACTAGGTAACAATGAATCATCAGGGGAAAAAATTGCTATTTTAATATTAGCTTCACTGTAGAAAGACACACAGCTGTAAACTGTTTCATTTTATTAGAGACAGCAATGAACATTGGCTACTCCTGCAACATGCTGCGAGATGACATGAATGAGGTGTTTGTTATCTCTGGCAACACACTGCAGGAGGTGCAGCAGCAGCTCAGGTGACACATTATATATTTTCCTTTTTAATCTACATATAATCAGGATGATATTCTCACAATAACTGCATGTGCCTGAGGAACTCTGCTGTGCTGCTGTATTAAATGGCCCGTTTGTCGACGATCTGTGGATTTAAAATCTTGAAAACTCGAGCTTTATCTCCTCAAAGAGAATTGTGGCATCATAAATTGTATGACTATAATGAACAAGCACGTTCACTGCCTTTGCTCTTTCCTCAGGAGTGCCAAACAGCACATCCTGGGCCTGAGTCGCGTGAGCAGCGCGGGAGATGCTGAGAAGACAGCTACGTCTGCAGATGATTCTGTGTTTGAAGAAGCCATAATTGCAGAGTATGCTTTAGTTATCAATGGACACAGTCTGGTAAGATAATATAAAAAGTGTTTTCATAGAGATTGCCTTTAATTCAATGCTAATTTCTACCTCTGTGATTGTTTTTTTTCCATGCTTGTTTTTGTTTTGGTACTGATGCCCGAAGGTTTTACGCTGTTTGTTAAATGGTTGTGGTGTTCTTTGCTGAGTCTGCTGTGTCTCTACCTGCTGTTGACTGAACATCTGTAAAGAGCTGCTCTGTTGCTGAGGGCCCTCTGCACATTTTTATTAACATCATTTTACAGGGGAGCTGCTCTCTCGCTGTGCCCTGGGCAGAATGCATGATGCACACAAGTGTTTGGAAATGTTACACTGAGCTGTTGTTTAGTGTCAACCTCTGCAGGGGGTTGATGTTATAGCATGGTAATGAAAGGCTTAACAGGTGCGATGCGGGTATTCACCCTTCAGGCTCACGCTCTGGAGCCACAGTTGGAGCACATCCTGCTGGATTTGGCCTGTTTGTGTAAAACAGTCATCTGCTGCCGAGTCACTCCAATGCAGAAGGCTCAGGTGGTGGAGCTGGTGAAGAGGCACAAGAGAGCCGTCACACTGGCCATAGGCGATGGAGCCAATGATGTCAGCATGATCAAGAGTAGGTCTCACATCAGCCACATGCAGAGTGCATGGAGTATGTGCGAAATCACAAAGTGAAGTATAATATAGTTTCAAAAGGCAGCGATGCACACACTGTATTTCTTTCTCAGCTGCTCACATCGGTGTTGGCATCAGCGGGCAGGAGGGGATGCAGGCTGTTCTGGCATCGGATTACTCCTTCGCTCAGTTCCGGTACCTGCGAAGGCTCTTGCTGGTTCATGGACGCTGGTCTTACTTCCGAATGTGTAACTTTCTGGGATATTTCTTCTACAAGAACTTTGCCTTCACCCTGGTCCACTTCTGGTATGGTTTCTTCTGTGGGTTCTCAGCACAGGTAAGAAAACTGTAATGAAGCCTTCAAGCGTATTTGAAGCTTTTTTGGTGTGCGTTGAATTAGTTATGTATGTCAGTTGTCAGGTCTCTTTAAGCAGTGGGGTCTGAAGAGGTCACAGAGTGGAGCCTCTTTTTTTTTAAACACGATGCCCCGGCCCTACGGCTGACCTCAGGGCCACTGGATGTGCCTTATATCTGAGTCTGTAGGCGGCACAAGGCCCGTCAGTCCTGTCTTTTATCTAATTTAGGAAGACAGAATGATGAAGTAAAGGTGAAGGAGTTCTGTTCACCTTATCTGGAAGTAAGAGTAGTCTGGAGAAACGGTAGAAGAAATACAGAAATAATCTAAATGCTCACTGTTGGAGGACAGCCTTCAGAACTGGGGACAAAAAGAGAGGTCACCCATACTAGCTACTCCCTCTGGCTCCCTGTTAAGTTCTAAAAACAGTCTGTAAGTCCTTCTCCTTGTGCCCCAGTAGAGATGAGCTTACTTGTGTAGAGTAGACTCAGAGGCAGAGCCTTCAGCTGTCAGACACAGCTCCCAGTTTGCGTTACGCGTGGCAGACACCCTCTCTACTTTTAAGGTTACTCTTAAAACTTTCCTTTTTGATGACACTTAAAATTAGGGCTGGATCAGGTGATCTTGAACCCTCCTGCAGTCATGCTTCTGTAGGTTCGAGCTGCAATAAATCTTCATGCATGAGACATCATACTCTTCTGAATGTTCTTCCTGTACAGTTAACAAAAACGGCTCTTATAAGATCTCCACTCTCCTCTTTCCACAGACTGTGTACGACCAGTGGTTCATCACCCTCTTCAACATCGTCTATACCTCACTGCCAGTACTGGCAATAGGGCTTTTTGATCAGGTAACAATAAAGCTGACGCATACTTAAGTTTTATTTCAATGTACCTGCACACATTTCTTAAATTTGCACTAAAAAATCCAATTAATTTATTTCAGTAGTCTCTAACGGTAAGCTCCTGAGCCGTCTTATACTTTTATTTTTGTTTCTTCTTTTCAAGATACTGTGAAGTCATACAGGTGACTATTTTATTACTGTTGACCTCTTTTACTGTGTCACGAATGATAAACCCATCAAATGTAACCCTACAGTCTAACCCTGCAGTAGGTTCTAGTCTACATTTAACTCACATGTAACTAGTGTGACTAATCCCACATAAATGTACAGCTGTACTGTACGCTCATCATCTTCAACTTACCATCTGTCATAAAACTGCTGCAGATTTTCCTCAATACTCTGTTCCTCCCATCATTGAATATATTTCTTATTGAATAAAAAAAATACAGTCTTATGCTTTGTCTGTTTCCTAAAGGACGTCAATGACCAGAACAGCCTTCGCTACCCAACTCTGTACAAACCCGGCCAGCAAAACCTTCTCTTCAACAAGCGTCAGTTTTTTCTGTGCACGCTGCAGGGGATGGCCACGTCATTCCTGCTTTTCTTTATTCCCTACGGGGCTTTCCCTCTCATGGTGAAAGAAGACGGCTCCCCCTTTTCAGACCAACAGGCGTTTGCCATCACCATAGCAACATCCTTGGTCATCGTGGTAAGCGTTCAGGTGAGACTTTAAACACAACAAACCACGCCGAAACAGGACTGCTGACTAAAAAAGGGGTCACTTCATAATCAGGTTTGTCTTGTGCTCCTAGATTGGACTCGACACACACTACTGGACTGCAGTCAATCACCTCTTCATATGGGGGAGTCTGATGGTGTACTTTGCCATATTATTTGCAATGCAAAGCGACGGCTTATTTGGCATTTTTCCGAGCAGCTTCCCATTTATTGGTAAGTTTGTTTCAGCGTGACGCGCGCAAAGAAATGACACCGAGGCCGGAAAATAACATTTCTATTTATTTGTCCCCAGGCACGGCCCGTAACTGTCTGTCAGAGAAGAGTGTGTGGCTGGTTATTCTGCTCACCACTGTGGTGTGTGTCGTGCCCGGTCTAGTTGTCAGGTTCCTCAGGGTGGATCTCGCTCCAACTTTAACAGATAAGGTGCCGTAACTTCAATGCATCTGCTGAGTTTGGGCAAACAATGAACACTTGGTGGAAAGTAACTAAGTAAATTTAATAAAGTACTGCACTTATGCTGTTTCAACTACATTTAGTAAGAAAAGAATTTGTACAATTGTGACTCATGTTTGTTTTTAACACTCACATACTGTGTATTTACATACTTTTCCCATCACTGGTGTACTCTCACAGGTTCGTCGTCTCCAGCAGTCCAGGAAGAAGCAGCGACCTCAGGAACAGAGCCTGAGGCGAGTACGCAGGACAAGCTCCCGCCGCTCTGCCTATGCCTTCTCCCACCAACAGGGCTACGGAGAGCTGATTACCTCAGGCAAAAACATGAGGATGAGCGTAGCCTCTCCAGGTTTCTCCCCTGAAAAAACAGCGCACAGCTCCGGCTGGATCGAAAACATGTTGAAGAGAAAGAACGAAGTTTCTTGTGCCCCGTCTGGGGCGCCAGAAAGCAGCACAAGAGCAATACAGACTCCGAAGCAAAAAGCATACACAGACTGAACTCGACCTCCAAGATACTGCATACAGTAAAGGGGACCATATGCATGGATCCCGCAGACCAAGCACAAGCTAAGAGTGTCCTTCTTTTGAGTGAATCTTTGCTCAAATCAACAACACAAGTGTACCTCGTTTTTTTTTTATTATTGTGAGTCATGTGGGCGCTGAATATTAAAGGCCAATCAAAACAGATTTATCTGAGGGAACCAGTTCAAAAGCAAGCAAGCAAACAAACAAATTGGCAACAGCATTTAGGTTATAGTTCAAGTCAATATTATGCATGAATTGCAAAGGTTAAAGAAGCAGTTATAGTTGCTCAGAAAATAATCCAGTTTGATTTTGAGTTGGTGCATTAGTTTTGAATCATCATCATGGCACGGTCTTTTCTGATTAATAAAAACATTTCAGTAGTTTTAGCTGTTACAAAACAAAACTTTGTGTAATAAATATGGCCCAAGTTCCAAAAAAGTTGGGGCGCTGAGGAAGATGTTAAAAAAAAAAAAACAGAATGCAATGATTTGCAAATCTCATAAACCCACATTTTACTCAGAACATAGAAAACATATCAGATGTTTAAACTGAGATAACGTAACATTATAGGAAAAATCAAACAAACAAACAGGATCATTTCATTTTTGTTTCATGACGCATCAAATGTTTTCAGCTGCTGAAAGGTTCGGACTGCAGGCAGGCCGGTTTAGCATCTGGATTCTTCTGCTATGAAGCGATGCCGCTGTAATAGCTGCAGTGTGTGGTTTAGCATTGTCTTGCTGAAATAGCCGAGGCCTTCCCGTCTGGATGGGAGCATATGTTGCTCTAAAATGTATAAACCTTCCAGCACTGATGGCATCTTTCCAGATGTGCAAGCTGGCAGTTCCACTGGCACCGATGCACTCCCGTACCATCAGAGATGCAGGCTTTTTAACTGAGTGTTGACAACTTGTCGACTGGTCCCGCTCTTCTTATTCTCTGACTCTTTTAATGTTATGCACTGCAGATGATGAGATAGAATTCTACGTCTTTGCAGTTTTACATTAAGTAAAATTGTTCTGAAATTGTTCCACAATTTGTAGATTACTTCTTTGCACACTGGTGAAACTCTGTCTGAGATGCTCTTTTTATACCCAGTCATGTTATTGATCTGTTAACCCTAATTAGTTCCTCAAGTTGTTTTTGGTTTTTTTTTTACTTTTATTGCCCCAGTCCCAACTTTTTTGAGAGATGTTGCTGTCATCAAATTTTAAGTGAGATCATATTTTCCATGAAATAGTAAAATACCTCAGATTGTATTTGTATTTGTTTGTGAGACTTGAAAATCACTGCATTCTGTTTTTAGTCACATCTTAAACAGTGCCCCAACTTTTTGGAATTAGTGCAAATTACAAAAGGAAAGAAGATTGCTTACAAGTACAAAAAGCACCATCTTTAAAAACTATGCACTGAAACACACTTTCATCTTAACTGACATCCAAAGTGCTAAAAACACAAGTATTGTAAATACTGAAGTGATGCTGCTAAATATGTTGGTAAGCACAATTAATTACCGATTTCAAACTTTTAATACATTTTACTGTCGCATTTCCAATGCAGCTGAAATATAGAATGTGTAGTGCTCTGAGATCCATTACCCTGTGCTGTGCCTTCAATAATTTCTGTTAAAGATGGCTGTCCTCTGTTTAATATTTCATCACTGTTTTGGTCTGAGTGTACAGTTTTTAAGGACAAAGTAAAACTGGAACGCATGGCTTGAGTAAGACATAAGACACCAACACTGTACAGCTGCTATACAACATCTGAGTGAGGTTTGATTAAACCTGATTTAAAAAAAGAAAGATAGAAGGTAAACATAAAAATGACTTAAACCATCAATTTTTTTAAAGCAGATATTTGTTCACAAAGAGAGGTGAGAAACAGGCCAGGTGAGATGTGATGTGATAAAGGTTTTTTTTTTTTTGAACACATTTGAATGTAGAATGCCATCATTGAATCATACGGAAAAGAAATATCTAAGATATTCCAGCAGTAGTAAACACTCGCATAGAAGTCCTCTTCTTCTTCTTTCGGCTGCTCCCTTTAGAGGTCGCCACAGCGGATCATCTGCCCCCATCTCACCCTATTCCTAGCATCCTCCTCTGCCACACCAACCTCTGCATGTCCTCCTTCACTACATCCACGAACCTCCTCTGAGGTCTTCCTCTTTTCATCCTGCCTGGCAGCTCCATCTTCAACATACTTTGTCCAGTATATCCACACGCCCAAACCATCTCAGCCATGCCTCGCTCACATGTAAGGGTTATACATCCATGACTCAAGAAAGTGGCCACCTTTCAAATTTTTATCATTTACTTGATCCACACTTAACCCTTATTACCATGTTATATGAATAACATTTGAAATGGGCTACTTTTATATCATAAAAAAACTAAAAAAAAAATACTTTTTTCTATTTCTTTTGCATATGAGGTTTACACAACACAACCCCAGTCTGTATTTTCAATAATGAACACGGAGTCAGCAAATTTGAGACCTTTTTTTTGCCTTTTAATGTTAGTGTCTGAAATATTAAGAGGATGGATTGATTTTATAAAGCACTTGTTTTTTTAAATTTGCTACCTTTTTTTAAAATTAAAAAAAAAAAAAAAAGAACTGTGTGATTTGACCAGACAGACAATGACTTCTCACAAAAATCTTACACAAAACATAATAAAAAAACACATGTTTGAGTGCATCACTGAAGTACATTTTTGGTTCTTGTATTCCAGCATAATCTGTAAAGAGTAAAGAGGTAAAAAATAGCAGTTATCATATCATTAGCCCCAAATGTAAGAAAAAACTATTTATTCCCCTCCATCACTAATTGAAACTGAATGATTCAGGTGTAAACAGACTATGTTCTTCACTCCTCGAGGAAAATTGCAGCTCCGCCGCCTGGCTTTGATACAAACAGACTTTGTTCTTCCATTGCTGCCCTGCGTGGATCAGGGAGGTAGTATTCTTCTCTAACAGCTTGTAAGAAAGACTCCGCCTTCTCACTGGGAACCATGGAGACAGCACACCCTCCCCAGCCTGCTCCTGTCAGCCGGGATCCCACGGCCCCTGACTTCCTGCAACAAGGAGAAACGACAAAAACACAACATTTGAGTTCAATGTAAGATTTTAATACTATTAATCCTCATGAATTTAGTAAGATTGTGAATGCACAAATGGGCGGAGGGGGAAAGACATCAGAAATTATATCACAGCAGAGATGGCTCTGCACAGGTAGACAATGTATAATATAAGACCACTAGCATTCCAGATTATAGCAAAACAGAATGGCTGAAAAAGAAAGCAATCAAGCTGTTGCCATGGTCCACCCAAAGTCTAGACCTCAGTGCAACTGAAATACTGTGGTGGGACCTTAAGAGAGTTGCACATAAATACCCGCAAACCTAAATGACCTGAAGCAATGCTGTAAAGAAGAGCGGGCCAAAGTTCCTCCACAATGATGTGAGAAATTCATAAAGTCGTGGAGAAAACTGAAAATCACTTCAAGTTATTGCTGATAAAGTCGATTCTACAAGCTCCTGAATCACAGGGTGTACTCTTCCACAGGACTTTATGATGATAATGACAATGCAAGCATGCTGCTCCTGTTTAACAGGATGTTTGCGCTCTTAGTTTAAAATTTAAAGTTGCGCTAAACAGAAAGGGGAGCAGCATCTGAAGGTCCTATCATTAGCTTTTAAAAGTATCTGGTAATAAAACAAAGCAGTAAACCAATCAAAAGTTTGACCAGAGGATTTTAAAAGCGTTCAAGGCTCAGTACGGCTCGGAGTTAGTTTGCTGTACTCACAGACAGATATCCACCAGTTGGTCCAGTTCAGGGCAGCTGCACTCGTAGAGGTCTCTGCAGCTTGCGTGGCTCTGGTTCATCAGCTCTCCCAGCAGCCGTGTAGACTCGGCGGGTTCGGAGTCACACGCGCGCTTGAACTGCAGCACTCGTGCAGCTTCCCCGTACACATGTTTGGCTCGCTGGTGAAGCTTGAACTGCGTCACTGAGAGAGAGGAGAACAGGCAGAAACGTTCGTTTGTCAAATCCCCAGTTTGACTGTGGAGAGAGCGATGTCTGCACGGGACTGGAAAATGAAAAAAAATCTAATATGATGGAATAATTTCCAAAATATTTGAATACCAGCAGAAAGTAATGATATATTAAGGGTTGCTCAGAGGACAGTCACACCTAAGCAAAACATTAATAATGGCTGATTGCTGTTCATTTCACTCACGTAGAAGATTCTGAATGGAAATTTAAAGTCACCTGAATAAAATGCAGTTAAATCCAAGAAAATATAAATATCACATTTTAGTTGCAAACCCAAAAAATGCAATAACAATATAAAAATGTATGATGCCTTTCAGTGTTGATGTACTACAATTAGGGCTGCGACTATCCATCTTTAATGATCTTTCAATGCATTAAATAAGAAAAACACCTACAAGAAGCTCTCAGAGTCAAAAAGCTGCATTTAGTCTGGCTGGCAGACCTCAAATCCTCCTTTATAGATGAGATTTAGAAAGATAACTCAATAACAGCATTCAAACATCTAGTCAATTATGTTTCACACTTCACTAATGGAGTACTTCACATAAATCTCCTGCATTATCTCTGAAATAAGCCCACAGAGGTGCTACTTACTTTCCTGAGTGTTAGCACTGAGCAGCTCTGTCGAAAACTGCTCCGGAGTGACCCCCAGCACCTTGCATATCTCCTCTCGGCTGTACGGCTCGGGATGCAGCACCTCATCCACCAGAGTCACCATTTCCTCCAGGGAGGCCTTCAGCTCCACCTGAACCTGAGCCAGCTTCAGCAACGTGCTCGAGTCCAGCCCCCGTGCCTGGGCCAGCATCTGAGTACACATCCACCGAGATGTTAACTTTCACACGACATATTACACACTTACTCACATGTTTAATGTTTACAGTGAAACCTGAGGCTGCTCATTGCTGTGTTTGCAACTATGCTATGTGATGTACTCGGGTTGAATGTTGCGTTTTGTTGCTTTTGAACAAGTCAAATAAACTGAATTCAAAATAAAGCAAAACTAAGGAAACAAAAAACTCTCCTCAAATATATAATAGATATTTCAGGCAGCATTGCAGATTAAAAGCTTCATCGAATGCATTATAGCAACAAACAGCACTTTCAGAGTCGCTGGTCGCAATCACCGCACCTTTGTGGCGATCCGACACTCCACCACACGGATGTTGTAGTGAGAAGAAGCGGCTTTGTTCATCTCCATGCAGCAGTTGGAAATCACAAATACAGCACCATCAGGGAGTTTGACATCAGTAGCACGCAGTGGCTGGAACTCTATCAGCTTTGCCTGGCAGACAATTCAAAAGGTTTAGCCAACAGTATTGAAGTTATTGTTTATTTAGTGTAATTTGGATGCTTCACATTTGTCAAACACAACAGGTTGAGGGAGGTCAAGCTACATACAGTTCCCATCTCTGCCAGGAAGGAAATGGACTGGTCCATGCCGCCGCCCTCTGTGCCAATGTATCGCTCACTTTTGGCACAAATCTCAGCAAGAGCCACCTGGAGGAATACAAAGTTTTCCTCATTTAATCAACAAATACGGGAGAATTTCAAATATGGGAGGATGCACATTATGCAACAAGTTAAGCACAATATGGGTTTGTTTTCTAATGTGTAAAGAAATTAATACATTTTCCCCACAACTTGTTATATTAAATGCTTTGGTTGATAAAAAAAAAAAAAAAAAAAAAAACTTACCTTGGAGAGGGACTTTTGATTTGCCTCCATTGTTACGAGACCAGAACAACAAACTAAGGCACTAGAACTGGACAGACCGGAGCTCGGAGGGATCGTTCCGTCTATGATGCAGGACATTCCTGCTAAATGCTTTAGCCCAAACTTCTCCTGAAATTTAAAAAAAAAAAAAAAAGAAAAAAAAAAAAGAAAATCAACATGTGGCACAAAAAATAATAATTTTTACCACTTTATGCTATAATTTAAGAATATAGAGCTTACTACATATCTTACCTGAATACCTTTAACTCCACAGAGAAAATAATAATACCACTGTGGATTGTCTCTGTCTATGGAAATTTCCTCTGAACATGACACACTGAAATCCCTGTAAAATAATAAACAGCAAGGCTTCTGAAAATGCACACTCATACTGTACAGCCACCACTGAATAAATTACACAAGAAAAAAAAAATGGAGTCATTAATATAAATGTTCACATCTTACTTGTATTGAGGATTCGTGTTGGCCAGCTGGATTGTCCCTGAATTGTTCACTGACACGGCTGCGAGGATATTCTGCTCAATGGCCATCGGAAGCACAGAATAGCCACAGTAATCGATGTGCTCTCCTGTTAAATGTGACCAATATGAAAAAGCTGTATGTGAGAGGCAGCCTGTGATCAGCTTCCATCAGCACCACTTAAAACATTCCTGGATAAAAGCTGAAGATAGAAAATAATCTGCAGCTTTAAATTTGAAAATATAATATTGCCACAAATGTTTCTAACTTTGACACAAGCTCAAAACATTAGGACCACCCACTGGCAGTACTAATATTATCCCCAGCGGATACTCGCGCTAGTATACAGTCCATCTATTCAACAGATACAAAAACAAATGCAGTAGATAAACACCTCATTAAAAAATGTGAGGGGACAGAAGTCTCAATTACTCTGTCATCTGGACCAGATTAAAAAGATCAGTTTTTAACCTATAATAATAATAAAAAAAATCCTACACATTAAACAGTTTGTAATGCAATCAGTCTACAACACATGCCACACAGTATGAAATTACCTATTAGGTTTACCCTTCCAGGGGCACATGCATAGAAGAGAGGAGGTTCCCCATACTTTGACTCAAATGTTTCTTTCAAGTTTTTCATCCTGCAAATGACCAAAAACAACAACAAAAACCAATAAAGTATCATAATATTACACGCCGACAATACCCTTGCGACCTCGTTGCTTCTCACCTCTCATTAGCAGCTATCGCAGTCTTTAACTTGGGCGGGTTTGTAGCCATTTTTACCCGTTTAAAAGTAATTATGAGTGCACTTGCTGTCAGACAGGAGAGCTCAGAGCTTTCACATATCCGGGTCGAGATCAGCTGACTGTCACGAGAGGCGCCCGGATACCAAAATGCTGAACTCTGGTCAGAGCTCAGCTGAGTTTAGCGTCTGTCTACAAAAGAGGAACTGACTCTGAAGCAGCTGAGGCAGCAGAGGCAAAATGCGGAAGTTAATGGACGGAAAAGGGGGCGGGTCTTACGGGTCCACGTCCACAAATATGAATGGACTCGCTCCGCCGTACAGTCATTCATAAATGTAATGCACAGAGCTTAAAAAAGAAATACAGTCGCCTGCTTTAAATCAATTTGGTTTAATGCAAACGGTAATGAACTGCAGTAAAATAAACTGAAAAATAAAAATAAAGTACATGTAGACCACACATTTTCTGTTTTAATTTGCAGGTTTGACTGACTCAATTTTAATATCTAATTAGTTAAAATTAAATGCAAGGTATTTGTATTGGTTTACTTTGTTTGAAATGAATAGGTTATTGTAAGATAATTGCAAAGCCTGCTGCACCGCAGGAAATTAGCTGCTATGTCACTGTTTTACCACGAGATGGAAACATAAGATTGCTTAAAAGTGACCTAGATGTTGTTTCCACCACAAATATGGCACGAAAGATTATAGATGCCAGTTGTTTTACTTTGTCTGCGTCTTCCTACAGTTTGTGTTGTGTTTAAATCAGTAAGGCTTGGGGAAATTTTAATTATCAGTCCAAACCGATACTTTATTTAATATATAACGTTTTTGTACTTATATGCTGAGCATCAGATGATATTTTTTTCAACTTATAACTTTAATATTTTTATTTCAGATAAAATTATGATTCATGCAATGTTCTTTATCAAGGCGCTATATAAATCTAAGTTATTGTTGTTATTTTTTTATTTTTATGGGCATAATACTCCTCCTACTACTACTACTATTACTACTAATAATAATACTTTTATATTTTCTATGGGCTTGCGCTTATTCTTTTCCAAGGAAGCTCGATAACTACACTACCCATAATTCTAAAACACTGTTACCATGGATACAGAGTTAACCAGCTTCGGGGTTTGAATAAAGGAAAAACTTTGGAAATAGTCTGTCCTTGTATGTTTTGTTACAGGAAACGGTCTTTAAAGTGATATTTTCGCGTCGGTGAGTGAGTCAGTTGCAGTGATACAGAGTGGCCGGGCGCAGTCAGCTCGGGAAAGCCGCTCTGTCTCTTAGCGCCGCAGTGGTTTGGCGCTGCTAACGCGCGCGAGTTTTTAAAGTGGGTGAGTCTGCTTAGTGCTTACAGAGGCTGCGGCTAGCAGGGGCTAGCTTTGCCCCGTACGAAGTTAGCTTCCAGCTTAAATGCTCGCAAACTGGCCTATATTGGGTGATAAATCTGCATGTCCAATTAAATGTATTTGGCATAGGTTTCTAGAGTACGGCTGGGTCCCCCCCTTTTTTGGACATGGCCGGGGTTACCGCTGGGTAGTTAGCTTCACTGCTTAGTGTAAACAACAGCGTGGCTAACAGTTAAAGCTAATACTCAGATAAAGGGTTAAGAAGCTCAACAAAGGAAAGTTCTACCATATTTTTTTTCCAGCGGGTAAGCTGTAATATGTATTGTTGGTTTATATCAATGGGTAATTGTAGTTAATTTGAATTGTTAGCTGCTGTCGAAGTCAAATTAAGTTTGTTGTACGTGTTTTCCCAGCATCCCCCTAAAGCACCAGAAGAGCGTGCATGATGTCTATTGATTTTGACAGTACTGCTCTTCAAACCCAGCAAGATGAAGAAGAATACGACCAAGCGGACTACGCGAGAGAGCAAGAGGTGCAACACTCACAGCTGCAGCTTTTCAAAGTTATTCAGATAACACATATGTGTTACAGTTGTGCATCCCGTTGTTGGACCGAGTTGTGTGCAGTGTAACTTCGGTTGTATAAGTCTTGTTTCTGGACTAGGAAAACTAAGAAATCCTAATTATAAAAATCTTTTAGTGTCTTGCAGGTCTTAATCTAATTGTCTTTGGACATTTAGACTGGGCAAAATTGCCGTCATAGTTGCTGATATCAGTCGACAAGTCAGAAACCTTGTGCATGTTATTCAACATGTGAGAACACGACAACCTGCCCAGGTTGTGCTAAAATTACAAAATGATAAGCAGTCATTATTCATCTCTGCTTGCTTTACATTTACTATCACAGTTGGACTCTGATAATGCGTATCCTGGTTGTGCATTTACCAGATTGTGCTGTTTCTGTGGATCATATATTTGTCTTTGTGAGCTTGCAGTGCTGTCTGGGAAATCACTGACATGTGCATAATGCACATGTCAGTGATTTCCCAGGCATTGTTTGAATTTCATGGTTATTACTCACATCTGCAATCTTGTGCTGTGAGCCTGAGCTATTATTGGCTCGAGGAAAAGGCCTCCTTCCAGGTGTGTCACACTGAAACTAGCTCTGCCCTCTGGCTTCCTCACTTTCTCTCTATTTAGGTTACTTGGCTACAATAGAGAAAGTGTTAGGATGCATTTGCTGAACATCTTATTAGTGGGCTGCAGGGCTTAGCTTAATAGGACTTTAAGTGGTAATTATTAAATAGATTTATTTTCCTTTTTTTTCTGAGGTTATAGCCTACTTATTATACGTAAGCTGGTCAAGTGAAAAGTGTTTGCCAGCAGTAACTGGAATTTTTCTGCTCCAGTTAACTTTGCTATATGTTTTGTCTAAACAATGGAGGTCTTTGGGAGGCAAACAAGACAATACCACAGGGAGCCAACAACATGCCAGGCACGTTTTGGATGTTTCACACAGAAGGCCTTCTCTACAGGCAGATTAGGCTGAGGGGTTATCTCGTGGTTTCGCAGCTGAAACAGAAGTGCCTTTTCAAATTTTGTTGAATGTGTAAGTGGGATAATATGGGTCCTTCGGTTGTGGACACAGTGGAGGATCTAAGGAGTATTCAGCAGTCCTTATGGGAAGTAAGTCCAGCTGGTTCTGTTTGTTTCATAACACATGACTGTGTGTTAAGCAATCTTGGTCAGTCTGTTACTGAAGAATTTTCCTTTTTTTTTTTTTGTGTCATTTTGTTGGTAAATGTCAAAATATTCAACAAGGGTATATTTACTTAACATTTACTCTAAACAAAGTATATTTACACATATGGGGAATTTGACTTGGCATTTGGTCCAAACGAGTGATTAACGTAGAAGGAGCAAGTTCACCAATTTCAGTCACGGTATGAATATAAATATGTACAATATTAACATAATATGTGTATATTTAATAGAAGCAGGAAATTGTCTGTTCACAAAACGACTAAGCTTCACAGTGCAAGGATGTACAAAATTCAATCACAGAGTGTTCAAATGTTTACACTGTTATTCACAGAATGTTGTAGCATAATAGACTTCCATGATTAATCATTTAATCTGAGTAAATGCTTAAAAATCTCACATGTAAACACAAAAGCTTGTGAAAGTGTTTTTGAGATATAGCTCTACTGACTTTGGTTTAGTAAATCTGCACAGTATATTGTAGTGAAATTTAATGGAACGAGTGTTTCTCAAAATTGAAGATAAACTATATTAATGCTGCTGCTAACAATTTTAAGTCTTCACTAAGCTGTCAGTGAGTGCTTAGCTGTGGTGTTTTCCTATATCTTTGTTACTTTATAACTTGGTTGCGGCGCAACCTTGGTGACTCATTTCCATGTGCTGTTTTTTTTTCCTCTTTTTTTATGGTAGCTACACAAGCTGCTCACAGACCTGCCTGATGACATGCTGGAAGACAGCATAGACTCCTCCTCCCCAGATCTGGAATATACTGTTTGCAGTAATAAAAACACTGGCAACAGGTAAAACATTACTGCTGATGACACCGCTGGTAATGTCAGATTTGGAGAACTATGGATGTGGTTCAAGACAGGCAGATTTATTGTCACTGCACTGAAAAATCAGTCATCATTTGTTTTGCATTCTCTACTTAGCCCACAGTCCAGCTGGGCTCAGCAATGGTCTGATCATCCAAGACCAGCTCCTCATGCACAGGTAGAGTGTTAGGTTGTTTTTATAGTAGAGTTTTGCTTTCTGGAATTAAACTCTCAAATGAGACAGCTATTTTAATCATAAAAATTAGTGTATATTACATGGTAATACTTGTTTTATTGGCTTTATTTGTGGATAATATAGTGTCTCCTGTATATGACAGATATTCCAAAATGTTTTAATGCAGTTAATTCTGGGTTTCAATCATTTTTATGCACAAAGAAGTTAACAGAAGTGTTTTTATTGTCACTTTGGCATTAAGTATCTGCCTTAAGGCTTTTGTTACAGTAAATCTTGCTACTCTGGATTTTTTAACCATGTTCCCTGCAAAAAATGGCAATGATGTAATTAGATGTGGAAAATTACAACAGCATCAAAGCCTGTAATGCTAAAGAAGAAAATGCATATTTTTCTGGGGTCATAACTTTTGATTGGCATTGCCACGCCTATGGGCCTATTTGTGTTTATAAAAAAAAAGAAAGAAAAAAATACCATGATGTAAAAAAACATTTTTGCCATTAAAAAAGGCCACTATATACATGTAATGCTCAGAGGGGGGGAAAGAATCACTCTTTCTGTTATTGTCTCTCTAAAGAACTATGAAGAGCACTACGATGAAGCCTCTAGCAATGAGTATGCATATCAGGATGGAGCTGCTCATATTAGCCACCCTCAGAGTCAGCCTCTGCCTCACACCTGGAACCAGGATCATCAGTTCACACAAGCAGATTATTCATGCACGAGCATGGGTACAGAAAAAATGACAGAGACAAGTGATTTTTCCACTGAGTTCGAGTCTAAACCATATCCTCAGGGTGCCGGTAATCATGTGGAATATAATGGAGAAAGAGGATACATGAACAAGCAAAGCCACCAATTTCAAGTGAGTGGACCATTTCATCATTGAGTGGACCATTTCATCATTGAAAACCATTAAAAGGGTCCTAAGTGTTACTGTGCTGTCCTTTCCTCTAAGGTTTTAAGTCATTGTGCCCCATAATCATTTGAATAAATAATAACATGAAAATGTTACTAGCACTTAAAAGTTTAGCATTTAGTTTTTTATAAGAATCATATTTAGCTTTAACATTTTGTTATCTAGCAGTTTGTAGTTTGTGCATTTTTTATTGTCTGCCAACAATTTAATTTTTTTTATGCAAACAGCAACATTTCACTATTAACATACTCTGCTTTTGTATTTGATGTGTTTATAGTCTGAAGTGAGTGACAGAGGTGTAAATCAGTACAAAGTCAGCTACAACCATCATCATCCTGCCTATCAGCCAAAGATGTTTAAGCCACAGGATGTGGAGCAAGAAGGTCGATTCAACCATCTGCAGAGAGAGTTTCTTGACTCGACACAACGTGAGTCTTATAGTCTTGGTTTCATTGATGGAATAATAGCACAGGAGTGCACTGACATTTAAATATAGACAAATAAATATGATGTGTGTGTGCACAGGGAGTGCAGATGAAGATTACCTAGTAGCTTAATCTGGTAACAAAGCATTCTTTTCTCCTATGAGATCAAAGATGTATGCATGGCCACTGACAAAGAATTAAACCAAACTTGACTTGCAGTGTAACAATACTGTGATAAAAAGTGAAATAGGTCTTCTTACTTTTTAATGCTGAAGTCTAAACAATCTACTTTTCAAGTAGATTGTTTAGACTGCAAGGTGTTGAGAAGACAGTAGGAATCCTCATTTTGCTGTGTGTGTAACTCCATGTAGGTCATACAAAGTAGTCATATTATTAACTTTACCACTGTTTACCACTTTTTTTAGATTAATAAAGTTTGAGCTTCTGCACTATGATCTAAGGGGGAGCACTGGGTTGAGTGTTTTGTTCCTAAAGTTCATTGTTAAAAAAGCAAATATTACAGTTAGCTTGGACTTTGTTAAAAATGATCCTGGTTATATTTCTGTGTCATAAAGAAATCTAATCAGCTGTATGGCAGAAAGGTGTAATTTGACTCGTCAGTGGTACAAAGCTTTACTAGCTGACTTCTTAGGGAAAGAAGGGCGGATAGCATTCTGAGAATTGTTCTCGTTTAAACAACAATGTGTTCACCCTGGTAAATGACCGTAATTAAACAAAAAATGATCTTGGTTCCAGAAAATGCTGACAGGGAGCAGCTTGCTCAGCTGCAGATTTTGAACAAAGCTCAACAAAGGCAAATCGAAGACTTGGAGCGAAAACTTGAGGATTCACGGCGTAACATGAGATACCTCGAGCATCAGTTTGTAATTGTCAAAGGTTTGTTTAACCCGAATTTTATCCTCAACATGAGGTGCATCTTACTTTGTTGCCATGCATGTAAGTTATATGATTATAGAGATTTTGTTATACTTTCAGGATTAAAATTTAATGTTGGTACATTTTTTACAAGCATGAAAAATGTACAATTGAAATTGTGGAGAACAAATCACCAGAACTTTAAATCAGTAATCCACTCAAGACTTTGAACAGTTATGACAAAATCTCTTTGAAAGGTGTTTCACTTCATCTCTATCCGTTGGGATATGTTTTTATCTTCATATGTAAACTTTATTTATCTTATTTCTTGGTTATTACACCATTATAAGCCAAATGGGTGGGTGGCTGTCAGGTTATAGCATTGAGACTTGTAGAAGTCTCAGTGTTAGTCAGTTAAAATATCTGCCCCCTTGTGGCTGTTAGTGGGTGTAGTACTTCTTGCTAGATGTGCTACTGATGGTCATTTTTAAAAATTATCAATAGATGAAAAAGACGGCCTATCAGTAAGTTTGAAGGAAGCGAGTCGATTGATTGAAGAAGCCAAGGAGAGAGAAGTCCAAATGCAAAACAAGCTGAAGGCAATGGAGCAGCAAGTACAGATCCTCAATGAGAAAGACCAGGAGGTATGTTCTGTGCTGACACACACTGTTATCGTTGTACATTCTTAGTTATTTAAAGCTAAATTCAAGACAGTTATGTAATAATTATCTGTAACTAATGAAGAAACTAAAAAATTAAACATGCAGTTACTGCAGTCAAAAGCTGTCTCAGTTTTATAGATTTAAAAATATGATCTAAAATAATGGATATAAATGTGTTTAAAGCAAGTCTGCCTCTGTTGCTTATTGAAACATGATGGATGAATGAAACCTTTGGATAAGAATGCTTCTTTTTAGTGTAAATAGCACTGGTTTTGTTTTGTTTGCAGAACATGAAGAAGCAGAGGGTGGCAGATGCAGCAGTGGACAGCATGAAGCAACAGATGTTGGAGCTTTGTCGATCTGACACCCTGTCCAGAGCACGGGAACAGCATGATAGAGACCTTGCCGTCATAAAGGAACAGCATGAGGCTGCGCTGTTAGCCCTGCAGCAGAAGCTAGACTCTGCTTCTCAGGCTTTGAATGAACAGGTCCGGAGTTTCATTGTCAACAGTAGAGAAAGTAACAAGTCAGCCATAAGGTGTACTTTGGCAACAGACAAATGTTTTTATTATTATTATTATCTAAGTCAGAGTCCACGCTGTGTTTGCTGTTTTGCTGCTTCCAGCTTGATGTTGGTCAGAAGTTACGGGAGCATGTGAAGCTGTTGGAGCGCCAGAGAGAGGAAGAGCAACTGGAGAGAGCCAGAGTGGTGAATGCTCTCACTCAGCGTCTTGAGGAGAGTCAACAACAGTGTGCCAAGCTGCTGCAGACAAGTGCGTAGAGGGGTCCGCATGAACATTATTGAGCAAACTACATGCACATGAATGCACATTATATTATTCTTATTTACACTGACTTGACCTAATTATCTGTTTTTTGTCAGGTTCAGTGCAAGAGATGAGTCAAATGCAAATCAAACTACAGCAGGCACAGTCGGCCAAGGCACTGAGTGAGAACATGAACAAAGTTTTACAGGTTTGTCTACAACACACCCACTTTTATTGTTTCTTACAAACAAGCTGCTCAAACTTTTCATGTTTTTTAATTTTCACCCTAAAGGAGGATATGGGTGATTTGAAGGAGCAGATTGCTCTGTATGAATCTGCAGTGAAGCATGGTGTTATTGCGATAGACCTAAGCAGCGACTGGGAGAACCAGCTGTCCGAATCCTGTGTGGATCTAGGGTTGAAGAAAACAAACAGGAAAAATGGCATGCTTCAAAGGTAACACTGTGAATATAGAGCAGGCATTGTGATCCTTACTGTGTCTCGAGCTGTATCCTTTTACCTCTTGGGCTGAACTTTTCAGAGTAACCTTTGGAAACACATTTTTCCTGTTGCTTTCTCAGTACTGCTCTGGCTCACCTGTCAGACTCTAAGCTGCCCAAGGATGAGGCTTTAAGGTTGCTGCGAGTGGAGATGCAACGCTGTCTGGGTAGTTTAAAGGGGAAGCGGCAGAAGATCAGTCAGCTGCAAGAGGAACTCCAGCAGTGTCGGCGTCAAGTGAACGAGCTGCAGATAGAGTTAGATGAAGCAAAACTCAACTCTTCAGTGAGCATTCACTCTTGAAAATTGTTACTTTTTCTCCACTCATTTAAGAGTTATTGTCATAAAACAGCAGTGAATTTTATAAAAGAACTAAAAGTGGCTGTGATTAAGTAACTGATGCAGACCATGGTGATTTACCCAGGTGAGAGAGACCAGCCAGATGAAACATCCTGACCTGACTGGAGACTCTCAGAAAGAGTTGATGAGATTACAGGAGGACAAAAAACACTTGCAGGAACAAGTGGAGGTTGGTTGAAGTTTGTTATCAGACTGATTGTGTTCTTAGTTTTTTGACTAAAGACTGTTTTCGTCTCCAAACTGCAGCTGCTAGAAAAGAAGAATAAGGAGCTGAAAGAGGGTGAAGAAAAATTGAAGTCTGCTAATTCTGAGTTGTGCACCAAAATGAGGGAGATGATCCAGGAGCTCGACCAGGAAAAGCAAGAAGCTGCTGAGAGGTAAAACTGAGAAGTGAAAGAGACTACACTTAACTGTTTCTCTGCTTCTCTTTTCTTGAGTTGTGTGTATTCACATGTTTATACTATGTGCTGCTTTTATTTAGATCTGAGAGGATTCATCAGCAATATAGGGACGATGTGGTGAACAGGGTCAGAACGGAACTCATGCTGGAACACGATGCTCAGGTAGAGCAGCTGACGGCACAGCACCAGCAGCAGGTTCAGCAGTTGCAGTAAGTCTCCTGCACCTCATGTTAAAAATGTTGTTTTTAAACTTTTGTGGCTCACTTTTTATTTTCTTCACAGAACCCAAGTCTCTGAAGCTAATGATAAGATGTTGGGAGTACAAGAATGTTACATATCTGTCTGCAAGGAGAAGGACTTGCTTGAAGAAAGCATACGCAGCAGAGAGAAGGAGGAGGTGTTGATCAGAGAAGAGAGTGGCACAGCTATGGAGAAGCTGAGACGTGACCTTGAGGCTCAGCATCAGGCCTCAGTAGTGGAGCTCAAAGCTCGCTGGTCTAAAGAGAAAGAGGCTGCGCTCCAGCAGCAATTGAATTCTCATTTAGCATCTGCAGAGGCTGCATGGAAGGAGAAACTGCAAAAGGTATGCCCTTTAAAAATTACTGCCCAGCTCCCTCATCTTACTAATGGAGATTTCATGCAATGTTAATTTTTTTTTTATTTTACTTTTTATGCAGATGGAGGAGACCTGGGTCCAGAGGCTGGAGGAAGCTACGAGAGAGAAACACAGAGAGATTGCTGAGGCGAGCTGTCAGATGGATGAGAATGAGGTCAGTCTGACAGTTTCTGCTGAGGAGCTGGACTCCAGGCTCAGTGCCCAGAAACAGCAGCTGCAACTGGAGGCTGAAAAAGTCCGAAGAAAAGCTGTGGAGGAAGCCAGGAAACAAGTCCAGAGAGAGTTACAGGAGAAACACCTGGATGACATGGCTAAGCAAGTCAGTGGTGTTTTTTAATTATTATACTTAAAGGGAAATATTTTTGTTTATTTTGACAGTCATATAGCATGTACACGTGCATGCTATATGACTTTATATAGTAAAGTAGGGCTGCAACGATTCATCGACGTAATCGATGACAATAGGAGCAGCTACGTTAGCTCCTATTTTTTTTCTCACATTAATATTAGTGTTCATTCTGAATATTAAACTAATGCATGAACTGAATCTTCTGTAAACTTTTCAGCTATTTTGGATGGAAAAATCTTTTTAATTTAATTTGAAGCCTTATTTGAACTTTTGGACAG
>JAVDPK010002769.1:649900-689213 GCA_034780415.1 Cichlasoma orientale | reverse complement strand
GAACGTAGCTACAGCAGAGGTGGCTGACATCCTCACGCTGGCTGACTGCATTAAAGAAGCCAATGTTTATGGGGTCAGAGTGCCAGGTAAATGTTGCTTTTCTGCTGCACCTGTTGCCAAAAACAATAACAAGATGTTCAAGAAGACAAAGTACACCACAGTTAATAAAACCAAACTCTCAATAAATGAGTAACTTTTAGCTGTGTGAAAAACTAAAAACACCCCATGATTCATTAGCTTGTAGAAGCACCTTTAGCAGCAATAACTGCAGGCAATTGTTTTTGGTATGACTTTATCGGCCTGTATCAGTTATCACCTGAGGCCTTATGGCAAGCGTTGAAGTCAGTTCTGTTGGATGCAGAAACAGAGACTGTTGGTTATGTGAAAAAGAAACAGGAAAACACCTGGACTACGGAAGAAGCAAAGAAGCTGGCACAAGAGAAGCGCAAAGTAAAACAAAGAGACCAAACATGGTACAAAGCCCTGAAGACTGAGGCTCAAAGGAATATAAGAGCAGATAAACAAAAGCAACTGAATTGTGAAAGGCGACTTGAAGCAGTGCATGAATTATAGAACAATAGCATTGGTCTCACGCGCCAGTAAGATCATTCTGGGCATCATGATGGACAGAATCTGCAAGAAAATGGAAAGCGAGATTGCAGTCGAGCAGGCTGGATTTCGGTGGGGGCGTGGTACAAGAAATCACAAATCTGAGAATTCTTCTTGAGAAAGCCCACGGACATCGGTGACCGTTAGTTTTATGTTTTGTTGACTATAAAAAGGCCTTTGATTCAGTCTCGCATGACAAGCTCTGGATAACCATGTTAGATATGGGATACTGCTTATCTAGTTGACTTATTGGCACAAATGTATAGGAATCAAAGGGCGAAAGTGAAAGTCGCAGGCACAGTCTCTTATTGGCTAAGAATGAAAAAGGGAGCCAGACAAGGTTGGGTATTATCACCATACCTCTTCAATATACAGGCTGAGATGCTTATAAGGGAAGCGCTGGTTGATTATAGAGGCGGTGTGCAGATTGGAGGAAGGTTGTTAACCAATCTCAGATATGCAGATGACATAATACTTCTTGCTTGCTCTGAAGCCTGTTGCCACTGATTTCCAGTTCAGTTCTTGTATAAACTAAAAGAAAAACTTTGAAAGAGAAATGAGGGGTGGCTCGAGACTTTTGCACAGTACTGCATGCAGGCTGGAAAACAAAAGAAAAACACCTGCTTTTAATTAGTAACGCTGAACTTCAGCTAACTTCTGTTTTGTGATTATTTAACTTTTGTTATCAGGTCAGGAGGGAAGAGCTGGGATGGCTGCTGTTACTTTAAGAGAAGGACTGCAGTTTGACTCCACAGCTGTTTTTAAACATGTTGAGAACTTCCTGCCGACCTACGCCAGGCCGCGCTTTATGAGGATTCAAGTACGTTTATTCCAGTTATCTTCCAGTTTTACAAAGGCATTTGTGGTTTAACCTTTTTGTTGCCAACATGATTTGTTTCGGCCACTAGTAATTAGTTGTACTGTGATTTTTATTATAGGGGTCACTGGATGTTACAGGCACGTTCAAGCTAATAAAGATGAAACTGGTGGAGCAGGGCTTCAACCCAAATGAAATTAAAGACCCGCTCTACTTTCTGAATGAAAAAGAAAAGAATTACACTCCACTCACGCCAGATGTATTTGATTCAGTTATAGCAGGAAGCATCAAAATCTGATTTTAAAGTACAAAAAAAATCCACTTTTCACAGGTGAGCAGATCATTTTACTGAGAGTTTGTGGCACTTTTGGCTGCACATTTTAATCACAAGGTGTAAATAATCTTTTCCTTCATAATTCTATTAACTCTGCTGGTGATGACAGACGACAGTTAGTGGAGCTGATCTGATACCGATTTTTTTTAAATTTTTTTTTTTACAAATTTTCAAAATGTTCAAGAAGTGAAATGTCGATGTTTAAATTTGCTTCTCCCTCCTTATTTTTTGGCAAATTCTTCTGAAACTTATTCTGAGTATTCATTGGGCACAGGGCTACAGAATATTGCAGACAGATTTTAAATGTTTTACTTTTTTTTTTTTTTTTCTTTTTTACTGTTGGCCTACAGAGCGCCGCTCTCCTGTTTTATCTGGGATTTCATGCACACCCCAAAATGATTTTTCCTCCTCAGCGTATCGGGTTTGAACTTGATGACCCGAGCTGTGAGTGCAGTGATTGTTTCACTCAACAAGTTTTTCCAGTTGAGTAAATTGATTGCTGTGGACTTTCTTGCTGCATTGCATTCTGGTCCGTGTAGACTTTTGGCAGTGTAAGAGCGAGCACATCTTTTTGTCATTCATTTGTTGTTCTGCCCTCTTTGTGGCAGGATGATTTCAAGATGATTTTTAATGTACAATGTAGCGGAAAATTCGTGTTTCCCCTGATTTAACCTCTATGACTGTCACGCAAGAACTGACATCTGTGTATTAAAAGGGCGTGTGTGTGAAGATAGAAAGCAATTAATTGTAAGGTGTGTTTGAGATTATGAGATACATGAAGGTGGGAGGAAAACTCCCCACAGCTGGAATAGACAGACTGCATCCACACATGAGTAAAATGAGGTATTATTTTTCCTTTTCAGCATTACTTTACTCAAAAATAATGCTTAACATGAAAAACTGAGTTTATCTGGTTTATTTAAAAAAAAAATAACTGAGTGTGACAATCAGCAAACTACATAACAGTGGATTTATTCAGGGAAGTAATTCATGTCACGTGGCTGGTTTGGAGCAGTATGTATACCCTGAATAACTCTGGATGTTTATGTATTTATACATCGCATAAACTTGCCAATATGACCCACCGGCTCCCAGTGTAGGAGCTCTTTGTTCACCCTCTGGTTGGGTGCTGGGTGATGCAGGGAGTGGCTGGGGACTGAAGTTGAGGGGCTCAAACAGAGAGAACAAGTATAGTCCAGCAAATTCCTGTCAGATGGATTTCCACAGTCCATGACAAGATGTACTGAAAGATACTTCTGTCAACAATATACACCAAACTGTAGTACAGCGTTTGCCAGTGATGCACTCACAGTACAGGCAGTGAAAGCATTAAACTGCAGTTGCAGTGAATGCAGCTCAGATTTGAGTCTAAGTGGTTCATTTTTTCATACTTCCATCTCAGAGAAAACATAAAATAACCACAAAGTATATTAAACACTTGAAACTTATTTTCTGCAAATGAGCTGCTACTGGCCACACTGCATTTAGAAACAGGCTCCAGAGTCTTCAGCAGAGGAAAGTTTGCTGTTTTCAGCTGGGAAATCGTGACTGTGGCCTTTATTTAAAATGCTCCGCCAACAGAACACAAAGCAAAGGTGAACCAAGCGCTCATATTCACACATCTGGTACAGCAGGACGTCAAGAGCTTGACACTTTTTTCTTTGTCCTCCACTCAGTGCAGTTGTCTGATTTCTGTGAGAATAGAAAGGACCGTGTCATCTCTGATGGAGCAGGAGCAGGAGGAGGCGGCCTGATGTTCCACTGAGGTGAGAGTGCCACCCTGTGTTGAACTAATATTTACAGGTATAGCAGGAGGAGCCAGAGCTGTAACCTCAGCAAAGTTGGCTTCTTTTGTGAGTTTGGCATCCTACTCGGGGTTGGATAATACATTTTCATCCTTCCTGGCCTGAACCTCAGGCAAGGATGGAGGTGATGCAGAACCTGGTGGGACGACAAATTTATTTTCTGGTCTTGGGCGAGGGGAAGCTTCCTGTGCGGTGAGCAGTCTGGACTTCTATTTCCTGCTACTTCTGTTTAAGGATCTTAGTGTATTTTTTGACCTTGGAGTTATAGAATTATAAGAATTATAAGAACTGATTTTTAAATCCATTCAAATCATCACAGAAAAACTGCATGTCAAATGTGACTCGTGGTGAGACAGACTGGATGTGCAGCTGACAAATCTGCACTGACGGTGTGATGTTATCATGTCACTACGGACCAAAATCTCTGAGGAACGTTTCCCGCACCTTGCTGCATCTATGCCATGAAGAATCAAAGCCGTTCTGAAGGCAAAAGGGGGTCCAAGGTGTAACTAATGAAGTCACCAGTGAGTTCATGTATGCATATCGAATTTTTACCTTCACTTAAAGGTACTCTGAGTGTCCTGTGTAAAACTGTTGTTATTATTAATGGAAAAATATACTTTTATCCAGCTGCTTCCCCCCTTACATTTATCAACCTGTTTTGTGTGACATTTCAAGTGCTCTCAGAGCTAGCTCTGCCGTGACACACAAATGCATGTGTTCCCATTCTGCAGCACATAAAATGCTTTCACGTGGAATTTTATGTGGATACTTTTCAAATAGCCAAACCAGTATTGCTGGTCAGGGGCCTTAAAGCTGCATTCTTTTTTATGGCCAGCAGGGGGCGACCCCTCTGCTTGCAAAAAGAAGTTGATTTTACGGATAAATGACCCTTTCCTGTCTCTAGTTTCAGATATTGTTAAAGATAAGATGTTCATTTAGTAAGTTATGAAAAAATAAAATAAATAATGAAGCAGGACATGTTTGAAGGTGTGGCTTCCTTGTGATTGACAAGTAGCTGTCACGTGGGGGTTTTCATTCAGATCCGCCCATGCTTGTAACATCCAGATTGAAGAAAAAAGATGGGGGACTGCCAAAATTCTCCAGCCAAGGTTTCAAAACGGGTGGTGTGTGAATTCCCAGCCAGCTGACTAGTAAATTTAAAAAAAAAAAAAAGTGAAGAGAGGAGCTTATCCTGTTCTATCATCACAACAGCTCACAGAGACACGCTTCCTAATTTATGGAGACGCGGTCTAAACACTGGGGGCTTTTCAAAAACAAGGAAAGGTTCCCTTAAAGTCCCATTTTCATTCTAGCCGCTGCTTTTCTCTATATTTTTATACAGCTTACAGAGATTATAGAGCTTTACTGGGGAAAAACTGCACTGTTACTGGAAATAAGTGTTGTTTACGACCCTGTTTCACACTTCGGAACAGCCCCGACAATTTTACACACCTCTCAAATCTGCAGGACAGCACTAACATCTGACACTAAATACACACACCATCACACAAAGCGCGGGCTGTGCAGCACACTGTCGCAAGATGTTTGTGTTACTTCTCCCCGGAGTAAAAGGGAGCTTTTGTGTATCTTGCAGAGGAGCTCTTCCCCATAAATCAGCAGACAAATACAGAAGGCGCGCTGGTGCACGCCCACCAGCGCTCAGATTGCGGCGTTATGAGGCAGGTTGCCATTTACGGAGTTGCTGTCATGGTTTCTGGCCGCTGTTATTAATGCAAATAAGCAGATTTCCTTTCTTCCCCAGCTTTCGTTTAGGAATCATTACAAGGAAATCACTCGCATTTACTTGTGATAAATTGGAAGTGTCGCGGATATAAATCAGCGTGATGTACTGAAACAAAGAACCTTTATTCTCCCTTTAAAATAAAGTGCCAAACCGATTCATTTGCTCACTTTTCTCACTTTTTTTTAAGATGGTCCGGGATAGAACCAGTTTTAGAGAACACCAGGAGAATAATAAAACGCGAGAACACCAAACGCACGATCACAAATGAGTTGTAGAACCAGTACAGAGTGGAAGTGGAAATACTCGATCTGGCAACTGAAAAATATTCTCCGGAATGAAGGAGGGGTCAGCGGGGCAGATCCGAGCGCCGCCCTGGGCCGAGACAGTGAACTTTGTCACAAATTTAACCGTGCGCCACTGTGTGCGCTTCCTCTGCGTCGCACCACCTATTCCTTTATGCGCTCTGCAAAATGTACATCTGCTTCACCGTCTTGGCCGGACTGGCTATTTTATGTTTTTTGTACATCAGAGCGTTTTGCCCCTATTTTGGTGAAGATTGCTCGTACATCCTAACGTACATTAGACTTGGCACCAGGCTAGCCATATACAAGAAACTCAAACCCTTTTACAGCATCTTGGACTGCTTCTTGGATGCAGTGAAAAGGCACCCCAATAAAATCTTCGTGCACTTTGAAGGTCGCGCGTACACGTATGGCGAAGTGGACAAACAGAGCAACAAGGTGGCCAGAGCGCTGCAGGCTGAAGCCCGGCTGAAGGAGGGCGACACGGTGGCCCTGTTCCTTGCGAACGAGCCCAGCTTCATTTGGACTTGGCTCGGTCTGACGAAACTGGGCTGCCCGGCCGCGCTGCTTAACTTCAACATCAGATCCAAGTCTCTGTTGCACTGTTTCTCCTGCTGCGGGGCCAAAGTGATCATCGCCTCTTCAGGTGAGATACAGTGAGAGATTAATTAATGTGTCAGGGCAGAGGAGGATAGGATAGGTCCTCCCAGCACGCGTTAGTTGGCATGTCACCAAGAAGCGCAAAATTCAAAGTACCAACAATAAATTAGTGACACTTTTAGTTCTTAAATTTCTGCAAGAAATGGGCGGAAAGTGTCCTCCAGATGTTTTATTTCTTCTTCTTTTCAACCCATTTTGACAGCACAGGGCAGCGCCAAAGAGAAACGTGGTTCTCCAGCGTTTTACCCTGCGGCTCATTACCAGAAAAAAAAGAAAAGCCTAAATTTGTTCTAAAAAGACGCAAACCTTTAACACATCTAAAAGGTTTAAAGTTAATAAACAGCAAACTTATGCCGCTGAGAGCAGTAATGCGTCAATATTGTGTTCATATCGTGTATAAAGGTGGAGAAAGGCAGCATTATCTGACACTGCATCCCAGGTGGAGTTTAGTTAAATGCATTGATTGATCTGCCGGCTGTATTTACCTTTATAGGTAAGGATCGCTGAGTAATGCATTAATGAGATTAGATCATCATGTGGTCTATAAATGCTGGAATGACCTGATGGACTAGATTTTGGCTCAGGCCCCCAAGATTAGATACAGTGAGGAGCTGGCACTTTCTGTGTGTTAAGTGATGCATGATGATACCAAATAAATGTGATTTTGTTGACACTGATTCTTCTCTGTAAATGAAACCCTGGCCACTGATGGTTAAACTACCAAACATTAATAATAATAATAAAAAAAAACGCACATGGTATCCATCCATCCATTCTCTTTCAGCTTAATCATAAAACCAGCTACAAACTCATTGATTCCACAAAGGAGAAACCGAGCTGGTCTTTGGACCACTGTAAATTACAACACAAACCTAAACTTTTGTTTCACACCAGTGCCAGTCAATCATTAACCTCTGATTAAAGGTTGTTATTGATAACCTTTAGTCAGGAGCAGAAGTTAGACATAAGGACAGACCTAAAACAGCAGGAATTGCATTTTCACAGCATCGATTGTTGATTGTTATCCTATTTATGGATGTATGGAGAGGATGATATCCCATTTAACACGTTTAATACAAATTATATAAGCCACAATGGCCTATTATGAAGGTTTTGTCATGATATGATTGGAAAAATAACTGATGCATCAGCTTAAACACCATTTCTCTTCCATTTTTTTTTTCAATCCAGCCGTGGTTCTGCAGTTTTAGTACGCATTTGAAGGAATATATACCAGGAAAGAGACTTCACAGGGTTCTATAAGGGTAGAATTAGTGAAGGATTAAAGAACAAGGGAGCATTTTATACCCTACATTGAAGATCGACTTCATCAGCAGCAATATCTCACCTCGAAAACGTGTTTCTCTGCATTCACATTATAGCACTGAAAGGTTCTTACTGAGAAATGCATGCATCAGAGCTGAACTTCCTTCACCACGTGCTCGTTTCCAAGTGGGATCTGGGATACATGATACAGGTGCACATGTGTGAGCCAACATGTGCCGCATTTCGCAACACGGTGCTGTGACATGTTGTGCTGAGCTGAAAGCTTCTGTCTATTTGTAGAGCTGCAGGACGCTGTGGAAGAGGTCCTGCCGACGCTGAGAGAGCAGGGTATCAGCGTGTACCTCATGTCGGACAGCTGCAGCGTGCAGGGCGTCACCGCTTTGTCTGACAAGATCTCCAAGGCCTCAGATCAGCCACTGTCCTGGGACCTCAGGGCCAATGTCAATATCAGGAGCACTGCTCTCTACATCTACACGTCTGGGACCACAGGTACGGGTCGTGTGTCAATTTCCAGTCAGCTGGCTGAAACGGCTCTAGGTAGTTAAAAAAAATAAAATAAAATTAACCTAATCTATGGAGACAGAGTCTAAACACTTGCGGGATGTATTCTGTTGAAAAACAATGAAAAGTTAATTTTTTTTCATGTTCCCTTGAAGTCTAACCTCACAATCCCACCAATAAAATAAGATCATATTGACATATTGATGACCGTCCAATTTATGAGGTGCTTAAAGCAACAGGCCAGTGCTCAATCCTACCTTCTGTTCTTAGAGAGGTGTGTAGACTGAATGTCGTCATCTGTGGGATTGGTGTCACTAAAAAGTGTTTATAGTATTAATGCACTTCAGTGAGCAAACGCATTCGGAGCTTAACTGATCAAATGTGAACTCTGGTGTTGTTACATTCAGCATTGCAGCAAAATATGTGTGTAAAAGCGATCCCTCAGGGCCTTTCTCTTAAAAGTCTGCAATGTTTACACAGTTTACTAGCTACCAGTTTTATTCCTTCATGCTTTTCTTGGCATGCTACAGAATGTCTTGGCACAGTACCACCTGTGTATAACAGTGGAATTGGCACGTGCGCTTCTCACGTCTTGCATACATGCATGATGTAAACCAGGGGTCTCAAACTCGCGGCCCGCGGGCCGGATCCGGCCACGCCCCCTACTTCCGGTCCGCGATTTGATGTCAAAAATATAGGACTATTTGGCCCTTTAAGTTACTTTTTTGACATTTCACTTTCCCCTCCAATTAAGAGGAGTTAGACAGTTTGACATCAAATCGCGGACCGGAAGTAGGGGGCGTGGCCGGATCCGGCCCGCGAGTTTGAGACCCCTGATGTAAACAAACCGTGGATGCTCTCACTACTCTGCAGGTGAAAACCTTAAGAGAGAACCTTTAACTCCTGTTTCAGATGCTCTAGTTTTATTATATTAGCAGCTTGGGGGGAAAAAAGACTTTCTCATGCAGGCATGCTGGAGGGGAGCTCGTCTTTCCACGCTATGTTCTCTCCTTCAAGACACATACACATGAATGCGCCTAAATGAGATGCTTTACTTCCCACAGGCCTTTATCACAGAACAATAGCACACGATAGCAAGCTTTGTTAGCAAGGAACATCTGTTATTCATTGTCGTATTAAATGGGCTGCTAATTTTAGCTAATTTACTTCTAGTGGAGCCCTTAAGACTGTCTTTTACTACAACTGAACAGGATTGGATCTGCAGAAACCCCAATTGTTGTACAAGCCCACACTTTAGCGACTTCTAATGCCTTGTCTATGGAAGCTTGTTTCTGCCACTAAAATCCTGACCCTGCAGCTGCTAAGAGCCCCATTATATTCATCAGCTACTTGCCAACTTTGTCTGATTGCTGTTTGGTGTTGAGAAGGTAGTGGACAGTTTAGGAAATGGCCATCTCCCACTGGAAATGCTGTTATGGGGACAGTGAGAGCTGATAAAAGATGCATACTGTAAAATCTGAGTTCATCCACAGAATATAGAAATGTTGCCTTATGCAGTCATAAATAAAATAGCCATATTAGAAGATCCAGAATCAATGAATGAACCACGGTGAAGGGGATCACACTGCAGTGCTGCATTCATCTTTGATTCAAAAGTACAATTTGTTATTCTTTGGCCTTGGAAGGTTTGCCTAAAGCGGCCATTGTCACACACGAGAGGGTGTGGGCCGCCTCCTTCCTCCAGGCGGTGTGTGGAATCACAGCAGAGGACATCTTCTACATCAATCTGCCTCTCTATCACAGCGCCGGCTTCTTGATCGGGATGACCGGAGCCATCGAGAGAGGTAATGATCCTCTTAATCCTCTCATGAGCACGGGAACAAAAGCATTTGCACACCTGATCTGGGAGCTTAAGTGGCCGAGGATGATACAGGTAGTGTAATGTGGCTTTAATTGCAGGTATGACCATCGTTCTGAAGAGAAAGTTTTCTGCCTCTCAGTTCTGGGACGATTGCAGGAAGTACGACGTCACTGTGATGCAGTACATCGGTGAAACGTTGCGCTATCTCTGCAACACGCCCAAGGTAAGAGGAAACCTAATCAGTCTGCAGCTACGCCGGTCAGTTGCTGTTCTAATGGTGGAATATCTCTGTGTCCATCTCACTCTTGGCAGAAAGACAATGAGAAGAACCACAAAGTGAGAATTGCCATCGGCAACGGTGTCCGAACTGACATTTGGTCCGAGTTTCTTAATCGCTTTGGGGACATTAAAGTTAGAGAGCTGTACGCTGCCACAGAGGGAAACATCGGCTTCATCAACTACACGTCCAAGATCGGCACAGTCGGACGAGTCAACCTCGTGCACAGGGTAGGAAGAGGAAGCAAGGCTGGTGCTTTTGCAATGTGATGTGCTGCCTGTTTCCAAATCTGTTAAATTAATATTTAGATGTGCATAAGAGAGTCTTTCAGCTGCAGCCCCGATGCTGTTTAAGGGTTTGAGAGTAAAGAATAAATCTAAAGTCAGAATTCAAATGTAGGCTTATTTAACATGAGGTCATTAAGTATAAATAGGTGCCCCATTTTAGCATATACGTATATATTAATGTTTATAGAAAAAAAAACACTTGTGAAATTGATTGCAGACAAAGAAGAAAAATCAAGGAATAAAGTTGCATACAAGAATCTATATTTCTTACTGATACTCATCAGGGAAAGATAAAAACTTTAGCCCCTCCTCCTCCTATCTGCCCAGAGGTCTGAGGGATCTTCTAGGAATGGTGACACTATTTTTCCAGGGAGCTGATTGGTCAGTAGGCAGTGAGTTCGTACCCGTTGATCTCTAATCTTGAGCCTGCCCCAGAGCAGGTTAGGTTACCGGTAACCCGGTAAGAAGTGAACCAGCTTTTTCAATACTTGAAGTTACCTGGATAACTCAAATCCTTGTTTCTAGTACAGACCTCAGGTGTTCCCTGATCCACTTCCTTCTTTTCCTCCTGATCTTTTTCCTATCAACTCATCAATCCTTTCCTTTTTCTTTTTTAACTGCAACAGTTCATCTCATGGGGTTCAGTATTCACTACCTCACAGACACACTCACACTCACTCCTGTGGGCAATTCAGAATCACCGATTAACCTAACCCCACTAACTGCATGTCTTTGGACTGTGGGAGGAAACCCACGCAGACACGGGGAGAACAGAAAAGCCCCGGCCAAGGTGGATTCGAACCTTCTAGCTGTGAGGCAACAGTGCTAGCCACCACGCCACCGTGCTGATAAGGTTTTTCCTTATAAAGAGAAACAGGAGCGTGGTGCCACATTGTGTTAAGAACATTTTATGGCATGAATCCAATTTGTGTGAGCCTTTTTTTTTTTTTTTGTGCAATGTAACGCAAATATTTGCAAATGAGGCCCACTGTTACTGCAACATAGTTGTGTGCTGACAGGACGCACAGCCTGAGGTTCTTACCATTCTTAACTTGCCTGTTCGAGAACCCAAATCCAGTGAGTGTGGAGGGGATCGATCCACTTTAAAGGAATGTACCATGCAAAATTAAAGTAGAAAATGCTCTACAGTGCTGCTAGGAAGTGCTTTCATCGCATTGGGTCTGGAGTAAATGTCATTAGAAAATAAGAACTGCATCCTAAACCAGCAGCCACATCAGTGTGTGGTTAAGAGCAAATATGTTCACAGCTGAGAGCCTCAGCTCTGCTTTATGGTTACTGCTAGTTAAGAAATTTTCACATGCTAACACAGTCACCTCAGATATGTGGTGAGTGTTAGGCTTGATAAGCATGTTACCATCATTGTTGATATGGTGCATCCTCACAGAGCTGCTGTCATTCATGGTCTGCAAAGAAACTCCAGACTTCATCGGCTGTAGGCTGTTAGACTACTTTTAGGAGTAAAACATTTTAACTGGTGAGCTTTTTTTCTTTTCTTCATCCTTCCTAGTTTTTCTTCCCCTACACTTTGATCAAGTTTGACATTGAGAAGGAGGAACCCGTCAGGAACTCGCAGGGTCTGTGCATCAAAGCAGACGTGGGTGAGTCTCTGAGCAGCCGTCTGTTTTCTCCCTTCTCTTTGACACGTGAGGAGCAGGATCAGGTTTTTGCTTAAAGGACTTTTATTTTGATAGAAACAAAATTTAAAAGCATCTCAGATTTTAAAACAATTAACAGCAATTTGTTCTCAAAGCACAAAGTATAAAAATGTGGTGTTCTTGACCTTTTTTAATAGGACTTGCACATTTGTTTGTGCGGTACATTTTTTTGAGTTCTGTTTCCTGATGTCTGTGTCAGGCGAGACGGGACTTCTAGTGGGGAAGGTGACGAAGAGGTCTCCCTTTGTTGGCTACGCTGGTAACGAACAACAGACGGAGAAGAAGAGGCTTCGTGACGTCCTGAAAAAAGGCGACCTGTACTTCAACACCGGCGATTTGCTTCGGTTCGACAAAGACAACTTTGTGTACTTTCAGGATCGAGTCGGTGACACTTTCAGGCAAGTTGGGACTCATTTTGCGTTGTTCTGCCCAACGATCCAGTCCGGACTAAGTCACTGTTTTACTCTGGTTTAGTTCTCTGTAAAAGTATGTAAATATGTAAATGAAAACACCTGCTTATAATGGAGAGAATGAGCTTTTGATGTTTTCCTTTTGTGCGGGGGATTACTGGTGGGTTGGGTTCAGACTGTTCGCGTGTTTGTTGCAGATGGAAAGGAGAGAACGTCGCCACATCGGAGGTCGCAGACATTCTCACGATGTCTCGTCACATATTAGAGGCAAATGTTTACGGTGTTAAAGTTGAAGGTAAACACACTGAGGTTGTAAATACTCATATTTTGGAGATCTGTCAGTACTCTGCGTTTAATACGTCACTTTTTTCAATCGAGGTCACGAGGGGCGGATCGGCATGGCAGCCGTCACTTTGGAAGAAGGACAAGAATTTGACTGTTCGGACGCTTACAAGCAGGTCGTCAATTACCTCCCAGTTTACGCAAGACCCAGATTCATCAGGATTCAGGTAATAAATATTATAAATAAATCATGCATTTGTCAAGACCAGACTTGTTCTTGAAGGCCTCTCGGGCTGCTGTGGCTTAAAGCAGCGAAGATTTTATTTTAATTTGTGATTTACAGAATGCAACATTTTCTCTCTTGATACCACATGGACACGCCTCCATCATCCTTTACAGTTTTAACTAATGCACACTCAACCGCTCCACTGTGTCACCTTGGTGTCTGAAATCCAGATGCAAGAAGCTGTGAGTGGATCAAAACGTGCCGATCCGAGTCTGAGCCTCGGCCATTACTGTGTGCTCAGCTGGGTTTTAATCAAGGGGACATTGAGTAAGATCACCCGAGGGGTCTGGATGTTATGCCATAAACGGAGATCAGATGTGTCATTAAGTCCCAATTTCGTCTTTTCTAGAGAAGTGTTTTCAAATTTCTCCTTTTAACAAAGAGGAAGGCGGTGCAGTGATGTAACCCTAACACGTCCTTCAGGGTCGGGGTTAAGGCTTCTGGAGTCGGTCATAAAAATACTGACTGTGGCAACATACTTTGACTGAGTGAAACTGTAGATGCTACTCAACCGAAAAAGCCCTCCAGATAAAATAATGGTTTTAATAACAGTATCTTAATAATGATTTATCCACACATCCACGATACAAATCTCATATTTCACCACATCCCAAAGGTGCTGTTTTGGATTGAGATCTGGTGACTGTGGAGTACAGTGACCCTATTGTCATGTTCAAGAAACCAGTGTGAGATAATTTGGGCAGCCAATTACTGTTTCATGATATTTTTCTATTTTAAATCAAAATACTCACAATAATGCAAAGTGAACTACAAACCCTACAGAAAAATCACACACATACATTTCATGTCTCAGCAAACGTTTGGTTTTCTTTTTTTTATTTAGATTTTTCAGAGGATGCTACTGGGGTGCATAAACTGACTAACATATATCCAGACTATATACACCATCATCTGTTCATGTGGATCTCATTTTTCAAAATAAAAATATGAGATCATAATACAGTTCTACTCTTTGTGATGAAGTAATTTATGATGGAGTATGATAACACTGGGTAGTATCTATTGTAGCGCAATATTGACAAATAGAACATTTGGGGTGGGCGAGGTATGCGCTCTGCTGAGTCTACTTTTGGTTACTGTTGCCTTCCTATCAGCTCAAAGCAGTCTGGTCATTCTCCTCTTTATGGTCTGTGATCCTCCCTGCATGAAACTCACTGGGATCATTTCACTTAAGTCAACACGAGGCTGGAGACTGCTGTGGAATGACAGTAATAACTGTGTAAGCTAGATTTCCAGTGTCTAGCTGATATCTGGTTAATACTATTGTATTGGCAGTGCATCTTACCTATGCTGATTTAATTTTTTTTTCTTCTCCCAAATAAAAGCTGAACACAACTGTAAAAAAAAAAAAAAAAGTCTTCCAAACTGTGTTTTGCAGCCCTGCCTGGAGATGACGGGAACCTTCAAGATGAAGAAAGTGAAGTTGGTGGAGGAAGGATTCGACCCGGCTCACATCAAAGATCCTCTGTACTTCCTGGATCCTGAGAAAAAGACTTACATGCCTTTGACCGAGGAGATCTACAGAGCAATCATCTCGAAGGAAATCAAACTCTAACGCAGAAGCTAAAGTAGCCACTGCTGAGTCAACAAATAACAATCATGGACCTTAACAGAGACAACTCTCAGGGACCGACTGAAACCTCACATCACGATTAAAGAGACGTTTTTCATGTTTAACACAGCTACCTTCACCTGTGCAGTTATGCTGACACTATGGGTACAGATACAGCGTGAATGCGCCATTCTTAACAAATCTTTTGAGTCCATGTTTGGAGACATAAACACTAACATTTACATTTTACTGTATGAGCTTTGTTTTTACAGTGGACTGAATTTTTTTTTTTTTAATCCATTCAGGTCAGATATCACAGGCTGGTTCTGACCTGTTAGCAGCTATCTGGTCTCTTAATATACTGTAGGCATTTGTTGCTGTGGACTAACTGGACTTTTGTACAGACGTACCCGCGGTCACTGCTTAATCTTTATCTTTTAGTGACACATACTGTGACTTGACAGCTTTAATGTGTAACACTGCCCTGAAGTGCCTAAGTGTTAATGCTGCCACTGTGCTCTTCTAACCACATTCCTGTGCAACAGAAGGAACCTCCAGGATTGTGTGGGGTGATTGACCTGCACAACCTTTGACATAAAACACTCAGACTGTCACAAGTTCAGTTGTGTAACAACTTGACAAACATGCAGAAATCGGCGAACTTTGCTAAGATATTTTAAGCGTTATCTCACACTGAACTTTGTCTTAAAATCCTCCTCCCTTTTTGGTTTTTGAACTTAAGGGGAGGGTACCTCCAGTCAGGTGCAAAGCCACTGAGCTACTGTGGAGTGAAACTTGTGCCAGTGGGATTTGTGTGTGAAAAATAAACAAGTTTACCAATTCTATCGTACTGACCTTTATTTTGTACAAATTGTGGGGTGTGGGTGGGTTTTTTGTTTGGTTTCTGAAGCGGGGTTTAAGATGCATGCATTCCTGGTTATGGGATGAGGCTCCAGTGATCTGAGAAAGAACATTTTATGTGCAATAGTTGTATAGTAAGTAGATTATGGACCAATTCCCAGGAGCACAGTGGCCTCAATAACTGTGAAATGGAGTAAGACTAAAATCGGGAGTTCTCAGCTGTATAAACAAGGAGCCTGACAGTACTTAGATCCATTTTCAGTCTGCTGAGTCAGAACCTGCCATCTTCTCAGCTCCATCAGTCAGAGAGAAAGGAATATGACAGCCTACTCTGAGTTTGCCAAGCAGCATTCAGACTCAGAACACACAGATTCTCCGACCTGATGAGTCTAAAACTGAGCTTTGGAAGAACTCCAAAAATTCTACAGTACAGTAATCCGGTCAAAATAAGGTACTTTTCATTGGCTTGCTAATAAATGATGCAATAAGATGGAGGCAGCACTGTGCCATGAGTGCACATAATTGAGAAAAGGCTAAATATAGCCAACTATTTGGGAAGCAGACGTGCTGAATAGTGCTCAGTGCTAATGGCTGCTAACAAACATGCAGACATTTCTAACATGCTTTCACTTGGTCCTAGTGGCTTCTTATTCAACATATTCTAATACACAAAATGGCCTTTTATTTTTTACTTATTTAAAATAAATCCTGTAGCACAAAGTCAAGATGGTAAAGGGGGGTCAAGAGTAATCCTCCCAGCTTCTCACAACATTTACAGATGGAACACTTTAGCAGGCAGCTGTAGGAAATTTAAACCCAAGCGATGAATTCTTTCAAAACAAGCGCTACTTGCTGAACCCTCGCAGGAATCTCAGCTCCATTTGGCAGAAAGAAGGGGGAAAAAACACATCTGGGAAACCCACGACGACAACACAACACACAATCCAGGGAGCAGTTACTTTATAAATGGATTTATTTAGTAATACAGTGGTATACTTAGAAATGTGTTGCAAAGGAAAACAAAGTCAAATCAAAATAAATAAAAAGAATGTCAGCCACACGGGAAAATAAACTAGTGCCGGGTTGAAGCAGTGTTGTCATATCAAAAGAAAAATAGTACTGATGTGCCATAATAAATTGTCTATTAGTACAAAAATACATTTCAGGGCACACAATACAGCATCCAGTATCACAAAGAAAGGAAGGGACCACTCTTCACAGCAGCCCCCCTCAAGTACATCTTTTAAAATCATTTAAACCAAGCACTTCTCTTTTTGTAAATAAGAATAAAAAGTTTTCTGACAGTTAAAAATGCCGTAAGTAGTGTGTGTTTGTGTCTGTGTGTGTGTTTGTATATATGTTGGTAGAAAAGTCGGACTTATTACTGCTTATGTCAGTTCCAAGGCTCAGGGGTATAACCAGAATACAAACATAACCAATGTAACCGCTTTCTCTCTTTTTTTAAACAAACGTTTTCTCTTTTATACAAAATAACAAAGATGTACAAAAGTTCATTTACAGAGAACCAAGGCCATATGCTAGCAATATGTACAGCCACAATTTTAACATCTTCTAGCTTGTTTTGTATTTCCTCAGACTTCATATGCATAGCAGTAAAAGAAAGCATACCTTTTCATCAGCCTCAATTATTCTCGTGTGCTAAATCCGAGTTCACCGTTTAGGAGGAAAATGCGGAGACGACGACTTCATTTTTCTTCTTCTTCCGCAGTGATCGCTACAACTGAAGGAACTGATGTTTTAAAGTTTCACTGAAAAGTTAATATGCAGATAAGGCATCACTGCTTGCAGTGTACGATGGGATTTTTCATGTGTTGAACTTAGTAGTAGCAGGCTTCTGGACCTGAGTCATAGCACATGCATAGATCTCTAGACAGCAGGAGTTTGTAAAATCAAGTCAGTATATTTATCTAGGCTAAAACATTTCTACAAAACATGTCTGAAACAGAGAGAACCCCACTGGACAAACGGGCGTCTGATACTAATACTTAACCTTCATTCTTCATTACTATTATTATTATTATTTTTTTTTTTTTTATTATTATTATTTTTGATGATGCCTACATCTCCGTGAGTCAGGCTGAGCATTTCTCAAGTCCTCAGAGATCCATCACGAGTGAAACGCATGACCACAGAACTCACAAACAAAAGTTTTGAATATACAAACTTTGCTGTTTGTGAGCTTTTGTTTTTTTTTCCTTTTTAAATTTTTTTTTTTTACATTATGCAAAAATCCCATTTTGATATTAAACAAGTTTCCAAAATTATCCTTTTTTTCCCCTCCTCCGCTGCTCTGAACTTTTACAAAATTAGCTAAAATTGTCAAAATGAGATTATTCAGTCTGTGGCACTGGTCATGCACTCCAACTTCAGTTCCTTTGTTTAAATAACGTGTTTTCATCTTTATTTTTTGCAAGCCTTGTAAGCACCGAACCAAAAAGAAAGAAAGAAAGAAAGAAAAAAGAACAAGAGTGCAGCCTCAGGATGCTGAACTCCAACTCTCCTTTTGTGTGTGTGTGTGTTTTTTTTTCCTTTTTTTATATTTTGGGCACAGTAAACAATGTGAGAATATCAAGTTCATACTTCATCGAGCACCGTGCACCGTGGAGGGGGCACGGCAGGGGAGACTCAGGTTCCCCCCGTTTATCACATTCAGTAACAGGCCAGCTGTTGCCCTCTTCAGAAGTGGTCAATGAGCACAGACACACAGTTTGCACCCACCAGGTAGTTTGGGTCTCCAGGGAGAGATTTGTTCTGCCAAGTTTTAGGATCACCTGCAGGAAACAGAAACATGATGTCAGCTGATGGAGAGTCTCCGGCTCAGCTTTAAAACACAGAAAACAGAACGTGAAGACACTCAAAACAAAACCGATTTCCAGGTGATTTAATAAAATCGTGAGAGGCCGATGATGCATAAATTAATTAATGAAGGGTCTTTCATGAATTTCTGTTGCTCAAGTGAGTTTAAGTGATTAGGTAATGCTTAATTCGTTTAATGAATTTCAACTCAGTGTCCACACAAGAATTTAGGAGCGACCGGCAGGACTCCGGTTAAATGGACCCGTGCGTTTGATCGGCCTTTGTAAAAATATTCAATCAGCGCTGAGTCAGTGTCTACATGCTGCCTCGTGACCCAGACGTCTTTACTGTATGTCACGTTCAAAAATAATGACTTATGAATACAAAAGAAAAAAATTGCACTAAAAAGCAAGAACACTGAGCACGTGTCAAATCAAGAAAATGCTGATGTTTACGGTACTACATATACATACATATAAATACTTTGAGGGGCCACTTTATTGGGCTGTTTATTGGGCTGGTCTGAGTATGTGTGGGAAAATTCATATGGCAACCATTTCCAGGGTTTACAGAGAATGCTCCCAAAAAAAAAAACAAAAAAAAAAAAACAAAAGAGGAGAAAATCCAGATTATATGCAGTGAGCCAGCTGACAAATCTGCTCCAGACTGAGATGATGTTATCGTCTCAGTCTGGAGCAGAAAACAAGCAGCTGTTTCAGGCTACAGGTTGAAATGAGTCAGTGAAGCACTCAAGTTGTTCTTTATTATTAATATTTATACTAGAAGTGCTGCTGATTAGTAAAACATTTTAACAATTCACTTTTCATAGTTGAACTTTTTGGTTTCCTTTTATATTAAACTCCATTCTGTGAGCCTAACACTCACCTAAACCTGGGTTGTTAGATCATACCACCCATGACACTAACAATGATCATGGACGGTATGACAGAGGGCTGAGTGAGGCCGGCAGGATTTTACTCACAACTGTGAGAGTGGAGTCATACTTGGTGCTGTCAGGAGATGAGGTGGAGGAGGGCCAGCTCATTGAACTGGCTGGAACCAGGAACCAGTAAATTAAGATCCTAGATTATCGGAGTCATGCGGTGAGCACAGAGATGCTGAAGGATATTTTGGTTCCATAATGGTTTCAGTTTTAATGCTGCCTTCAGAGGTGAACACGTCGCTCTGGCTTTTGTGCTCTGACTTTTTTCTAAAACCTGGTTGCCTATTTTCTCTTTGATGTAATCGGAGGAACACCCGTTTGGTGGCTGTGGGCAGCGCTGTCATGTTTTCATGTTTCATGCCAAACAACAATTTCAACCCAATTTCAACACTGTTTAAATTGAACTGATTAAAGACAGAAGAGGTACGGTTTAATGCACTTTTAGCATAAATATTATTAATTATATAAATCAACAGGATAAATGTGTACGAGTGTGTGTGTGTGTGTGTGTGTGTGTATATATGTGTATGTGTGAGAGAGAGAGAGAATTCAACTGAAAATGTTCTTATTTCCCCTTCTAGATATTGTAATGCATAAAAACTTCAGCCCCTACATTAAAAAATACTTATTATCATGGACAGCAGGTACCGTCACACTGTCCCTGCTCAGGCTCCTCAAAAGCTGATACGTCTTCCTCTGAGTTTTCACCTTCCTGCTCTAATATCTCGCCTTCCTCCCCCTCATCTCCTGACAGTATGACTCCACTTCCATATTTGTGAGTAAAATCCTTTCTGCCTTACCCTTCCATCTGCTCCCTGGAGTATGGACGGAGGTTGAAAATGTCAGGTAGTAAGTCCTGCTGTCCACTACAAAGGACACTGAATAAAAGCTTTGTTTTGGAAGGGGTAAAATTATTGCACATTTCTGAAATCCTACTTAAGACTCTCAAATTGAAGAAGCAATTTGAGTTTTAGTAATAGAATCAGAATGTCTGCAAAAAAGAATTATCACTCAACCTCCTTTGTGGCCATAAAACCCACGGGTTTTAGGAGGATGAGCAACCAAACAATATTAAAACAAATTTTTCATAATTAAACTACTGTTCCTAATGTCAACATTGAACAGTTAATATTACATAGGAAAAGCAATGATTTTTAAGGATACATTTAATTAATATGCAGCAATTCTAGCTTTTTATGTCTGTTCACGATTCCAATAATTAATTCAATCTAATAGAAAGAAAGAACTAACTAAAGAGGCCATAATCAGCATGAAAAGAACACCGAGCAGCACATGCATGAAAAAGTGAGGAAAAAAAGGGAAAACAGATGGGCGTGTTAAAGTGATTCAGAAAGCAATGAACTCTTTTTGCTGATCACCAGAGTCTGCCCACAGACCCCAACAGGACAGAGAGAGGACAGCGTACCCGACGAGGAGTCGGAGGATTTTAGAGCAAAGGACCAACCATCAGGGGTCATGGATGCACAGTGAGGTAAGCGCAGCTCCACCGGCTTCAGGAACTTGAGTCCATGCGGGCCACACATCACCAGTGGACTAAGCAGCGTTTCTCCTGCACGGATACACAACCGGAGTTAAACTCCACAAACCAAACACATGATTTAACAGAGTCTGTTGTCAGGCCATCGTAGTAAATCAGAAATAACAGTTAACTGTCTGGCCACTTAAATATATACGCTAAATGTTAATTAAAAATGCTCTATATTTATCAGATAGCATGGATGCAATTGTGTTTAACAGCAGATTACTATCCGTGTAACCACTTCCTGTATCTATTTTTTTACCTGTCGAGTTCAGGGTCTGTTTTCTGTAGTGGTTTCTATATCAGTTTTGTAACTCAAAGAACAATTCTACAATTTTCCGATAAAGGCAACACTAAAACTTTATCTCATGTACCATCTTGTTGACATATCCAGGTTAGGAAGGATCTCTGTGCAGCACTGAGGAACTGACCTTTCTCCTTGTCGAGGGGGGGCAGGATGCTGTTGTCCCGGCACACCTTGAAGTAAATCTCCTGCTCCACACTCTCCGGAATTGCACCCTGGGGGATGATGATGCTGACGCCTGTCTCAATAGAACTCAGGACCCCTCCGTTACAGTTGAAGATCCCACGAGCGGTGGCCACCACTGTGTGCCCTTCATCTTCGTCGTCATCATCCAGCGCACTGGGGCTGAGGGACGGAAGCAAAGAGGAGAGCATCATCAGTCATATTAGTTTAGGCAGAGAATAATCCACAGCAGAGGACACAAGAGCAAACCCCCTGTCCACAACCAAGTTTCTCTCACACTCTCTCAGCACCTCAGTAATTACTCTCTCATAAAACTTGCTGCTGCTTGGGGTGAAAAAGTGCCTTACCTTACAGGGATGGCCTTGGGAATGGCGTTGATGTTATTGTGCTGGTATTTGGGCCTGTTGTCCATAGTGCGTGTGAAGGTGTCTAGGCCGCTGTCATGATCAAGGGGCTGCGGTGACAGCTGAGGTTTCCCACTACTGTTGCTCACCACACTGGGCTTACTGAGGAGGTCCGTCTTTACCTGTGTGTCGTTGGGCAGCAGATTGTGGTTGAATTTGGGGCTCTCAAACTTGCGCTCAAAGGGCCGGGCTGCACTGGTGTAAGGCTTGGGGACGTAGCGGTTATAGCTAGTTGGCGCAGGAGTGCTCAGCGTCTTCGGGGGTGCTGCATCAGTGCCATTAACCGGGGATTTGTCGGGGAGGCCCCTCGGGGGCAGGTAACCACCTGGTGTGGGTTCATCCCTGCTGGTCGGCCTAAGAGTTGCCAGCTCAGGTTTGGGATTGGGCGAAGTCAGCGGTTCAGGTACGGCACTAGCTGTAAGAAAATGCAATAAATTAAATAATTTAAATGCAGTCTTGATATATATACTTAAAGAGTTTAACCACCACCAACAAAAGAACAAAATCAAGACTCTTTTTTTTGCTAGATTTACAGTACTGTGCCAACAAGACAGCACGACCTGCTGCAGACAGTTTGGCTCACACAGAGTGCTGGTCTGAACAACAGTCTGATTTCAGAGTGAGGAAGAAGCAGCTGCAGCAAAAACTACTTCAGAAAAATGTGAGCTCTCCAAGGTACTTGGAACAATCCACCTTCAGATACCGTAAAAATCTGTGAGCAGGTGTACCTCGGAGAACTGGTGATATTAAATCAAAAATATTTATGCTTATTTATTAATTTTTTTAAGAAACATTATTACTTTATGGAATTACTTATAATGCCTACCACTTTTCCACAGTCCTATAAAAAATTATATACAAACATACAATAGTAGCAGAAGGCACGATGTTTACTTTGCAATTCATGTGTGCTTTTTAAAAGCTGATTGGAAACCTGCTTCCCCATAATAAAGGCTAAAAATATACTGGACAAAAACCTACTTAGGGAAATTGGGTTTCTTTAACCCTACTTCCACTGCTACACATAAAACCAGCGCTAATTTGGAAACCAAGTTCTAATCTAGGAAATCCAATTAGGTAAAATAAACAAAGAGTGTGTGAGGACGCAATGGGCAACGGCAGAACCAATTTATGTGCGTATAAATACAAAAAAAATGTTGCCAATGAGGGGAAAAAAAAAAAAGTTATTGGATAAAGCAGCCTGTGACCTGAGTGCTCAAATGCATGTCAATGCCAGAGATATATTTCTATATATATATTATATATATATATTTCTATCTTCCTGGTAACATACACAATAAAGTTTGAGAGGCCAGCAGAAAATTTAGAATGCTTACCATCACCAGGGCTGAGTTTGGGCAGTGTGGTGGGTGGGATGGCAGAGGCCGGGGGCCCATACTGTGAAGAGGGACTGATTTGCGGCAGAGTTTCATATCTTTTCTCCACTGGACTCACCTTCTCCACAGACTCAACTCTGCAGTTAGACGGCCCAAACAATTAGGATTCAAAAGCTGCGATGACTTAAGAACTCAGAAATACTGCACAACAGCCAACACTTTTGGCAGGAGCTGAGCTGTCATACCTGTTGTATGGGTAGGACAGCTGAGGTGGTTTGGGCAGATCATGGAAGCGGTTGATACCAGGAGCGGGCTGGCCCATGGCCTTGCTGTCAAAGCTACGGCGATCAAAGTAGGACAACTGCTTTCTGTAGTATTCCTCGTCCTCGTCTGGGTCGTAGTGGTTGGAACGCACTAGATCATCCGGGGGTTTAGTGTGGGGCTTCTGTGGTTCAGGAGCCCTGCAGAGAAAGCAAAAGAGAACATGTAAAACACCAGTATGATTGCCCTAAAGCCTGCTGGACAAAGGCTTAATTAAACACAAATCAACACAGCACTCATTTGAAGCTGAGAATTTATCAAATATGTCTGAAATCATTATGAGTCTCTACAGTTGGGCAGATCAAGTAGGCAATGACACTGATGCCGACCTACTCACTGCAGGGCTTGCTACCTCCACTAGGTGGAGCTCAAACAACAAATAAATTCGAAGATGCCTTTTCAAGGATCTTATGAGTTGCCCTTCATTCACCTACTCTGCAGCCTGGGGTTTTGAAATGAGGGTTACATACCTATAGGTGGACTTCTCCTGTTCCAGGTTGCTGAGGGAATTGGCTTTGAGGACTGGACCAGGTGCACTCACAGGTTTAGGGACATCTGCAGGCTGAAAAACAAGCAGGCCACTGTTTTAGTGATTCTTGCATCTGATTTTGCACACACATATCTAGTACTGTGCCTGCAAGACGTCCAATTTTTATGGCAAAAATATTAAAAAAAAAAACTTAACATTTTACAAAAACAATCTTGTGTTTTCAAGATGTGCATTCAAGATAACCATATCTCACACTGCTATATGGTTGGACTCCATTTACACCCTACTGTTTTTCATATTTTGATCATGTTCCTAGTTAATTTTAGGTCAACTTTTAGTCAAGATTATAGCGATTTGTATTTATTAAACTAGTATTCTAACGAGTTTATTGTAGCAATACAAATGTAAATATTTGAAATGTGTTGAAGTTAATTCAGAGTTTATGAGGCTTTAATCTCAACTACCCATTGGGGCAGAATACACTTGATGTAACTGGTGGGATACACGTACCCGGAGCACTGATGAATCTCCTCCCTCTTTAGCCCTGTCCATAGAAACAGACCGTTTATTCTCAAACATCTTGACTCTGTTGAGCACTGACTGTGGTTTCATGGCTGGGTCCTCATCCAGGTCTTCCTGGGGTGGAGGAGGAGGAAGGGGTTTGGACCCTGGGGTGATTGCTGGATCGCCTGGAGAGGGCAGGGTCTCAGGTTTGGGTGGGGGGATGGTGGGTTCAGAGTTTCTCATAGGCTCATGCATCCCTGGCTTATAACCCCGGTTTGGAGGCCCAGGCATGTAGGTAGGCCTGAGACCAGAGTCACCATAATACTGCTTTGAAGGCTCTGGTGACCGAGGGGAGTTAATGGGGAAGCTGTGGGACTCTGTCTCATAAGGGGAGCGTGCATCATAGCCTGCTGGAGGTGGTGGAGGGGGTTCATCATAACGAATCGGTCCAGGTTTACTGTGGCGTGGTCTGCCATCATAGCCCACTGGTGGAGCCTCATCGTAGCGTGGCTGAGGGGGGCTGTAGTCCCTTCCTGGCCCATCCTCATAGGGGGACCGGGGATTGTAGCCCATGGGTTGCTGGTGGCCCGGTTGGTACCCTGTGGGCTGGGAGGACGAGGTCTGCTGGTCATAGGGGGGCCACTGTTCATTGTAATGAGGCACACGGTTGTCGTAGTGCAGGTGAGAATCAGTGTTGTGAGGCTTTGGTTCCGTGTAGCCGCCTCCATCATATCCGTAAGGCGGGTGGTCGTATTCACGGTATGGCTGTTTGTCCTGGTACGGCGGCTGGTGACTGTAGCTCATAGACTGCTTCAGGCCATGGTTGATTCGCACAGGGTCCTCCATATTGTACAGATCTTTCTTGTACATCTGTAAAGAAAAGGATCTAAATGAATGCAACCATCCCATAATCGTTATCGTAACCTTTTAACAAACCAGTGTTGAGAGGCAGAAAGCAGCCAGTATTTCCCCAACATCAGATTTAGATTAAATTCATTAACAGGAAATAAACTGAAACCTTGAGGAGCTTAACACTTATAACATTAACCAAAGAAAATCCCTCAACCAATTAATTAAACCAAGATCAATTCAAAGTGCAATTACTCAGGCAAATCTTTTCCCATTATTTAAAAAAAAAAAAAAAAAACTGTTCTGAATGCCTGTTTGACAAGATGCCTTTCAAGAATGGTGGTAATCCCTATAAACACAAGTGGATTTTACGTGTTAAAAGTTTCATAAATATTGTACTAACGAGTAATTTGCACATTTCTGAAAGGCCTCATTTCAAACAAATGATGTGTAGCCTGTAGACAGCAAATCTAGTTACAGTACTTCCTATGGAAGGTTGATTTGTTGGCATATACAGAGGGCATAACTACTCAAGAAAGACATAATGCAGTGTACTGATGCAAGTTTGTTTTTCCATAGGGAGAATTGCTCACTGGAAGGACTTTATTACCAAGAGTACTGTCTGCAGGTTAGCTTTCATCATGCAAAAACATTCAGTTTGCATATAATGCAATGTCAAACTACTGGCACTACAACAGACGACACATCTACTCACTACAATGCTACTGTAAAGTGAAACTATTTTTCATCTACAGAAGAAAAGTTAAAGCTGAAAGGAACCCAAAAACATTAGGAGCCATGCAAAGGAAGTAAGGCAACAGTTAGGGCTGGTTGTGGATGTCTTCACCCTGGTCAAAGACTCAGATGTACCAGTCCTTCTGGTCTCCCAGCCCACTGTGGTGCATGTGGACTAGTCTGTCACACATTTTCTCTGGGAGCCAGAGGCACACAGTGGGCTCAGTGAGTCACACAGTGTGGGCGTGTCATGCAGAGAGCGAGTGGAAAGCATGTGTGAGAAGACAGGCAGTTAAAACAGCAGGCTGGGGCCCAGGCCCGGTCCGAGTGGCTGGTGAAACAGCGGGTACCTTTGGTTCTGGACCAGGCAGTCCAGACGGGTGGGGTTCATGTGGAGGTGGTGGGGTCTGAATAAGCTCAGGGGCAGGGCTGGGGCTGCTAAGTGAGTCAGCCTGAGGAGCTGCGGCTGCAGCAGGCGGCTCCTCTAGGTGCACACCCTCTAGCTGTACAGGCTGCTCAGCAGCAGGGGTTGCTACCGCCGTCGGAGGCAACGAGGGCATGGGCAGAGCAGCCTCACCTTGCTGTGAAGTATTGTTAAGAGACATTTATAACACAGCCTGCCAAGGGCACACAAAGTACAGCTTACCCCAACACCATGATCTTCTTCCTTACACTCAATCAGTTTTACACCAGCCAGAGAATGCACTCGCAAAAATGTGGTTAGAATGGATAACATATCAGTAGCTTCTAAACATATTTAATCCTTAGCAAAGGAAATTTTAATCTTAACAAAAAGATCAGGACACACCACTGAATACAAAGGAGTAATTCCTCTGCTCTTCAGTCATATAATTTTTAGCCATGCATCCATCTTTGAAAGGCAAAGCCTGTATGCAATGCCAGATATGAACTTTACCTGCTGCGGAGCAGCCATCTTGAACCCAGCAGGGTCTATGCGATTGGCTAATTCAGGCTGCACAGGGTGCTGGTATCCAGGGTAACCAGGGGTGTCCTGAATTACAGGGGGATCTTCTCGCACAGGCTCTGAAGAGCGGGTGATGGCAGGCTCCGTGGGCAGACCCACCTCATCATTCAAAGTCTCATCTAATTCTTGGTCTGTGTATGCTCCACCTTCTGTGTCTGTGTCCTCATAGTCAGAAGTGTGGCGGCTGTCTGTGCTATACATGGAGTATTCACTACCTGGTGCTGAAAGGTAGGACAGGCGGTCATCGTGGATATCCAAGTCATCCTCTGTAGTGCCATCCGCCTGAACAGAGCAGAGAAACTGTCACCTCGTGGCTCATTTATTCACACTACTGGGACTCGGCTAATGTTCAGTGCAGCGGAATAGACTCACCTTGCCCTCTGACACCCACACCAACTGATTCTGCTGTTGCTGGATGGTTTCCTTCAGAGCGCCATACCAACCATCATTCATATTGTTCAAGTTGATGGTCGCTAAGAGAATAGTTTGTATTACAGTCACCTCATTAAGAGCAAAATGTTTAAAAAAAAAAAAAGGCAGTTTACATTTTTCATTTATTAGTTTTTTTTAAAAGCTCTCTGATACTTACTGGTGAACAGGTGGTGATTATTCTTCCTCAGTTTAATAGCTCGCTCATAGAGCTTTCTGGCGCTCTTCCTGGACTCTGGACACAGCCTGGTCCTCATGTTCTTCACACCCTGCTTATTATCGGGATTTAGGAAGACTACAATTGGGTACCACTGAGCATAGTTCAGCCTGTCCACAGCATTTGGGGTGATGTCCAGCACAGCATGTTTGTCCTTCATTGAAGAAAAGAAAGAGCAATTTTTAACATACATATATATAAATATGTATGATGAAATGCTATGAAAAAAATGCATGATATGATAAAGGGATGCATGCTCACTCTGTCAATGATCTGCTTGATAGTGTGAAGACGAATGATTCCTGAACTACGCTGGTCTGTTCCTGCATCTCTCGGTTCACTCTCTAGAAAGCAAGATGAGAATTTTAGGACAAAATAATTTTTTTTCCAGAACTAAATGTGTTTTGTGCAGCTTATAGACATACTTGCAAGCTCAAAAAGATCTGGCTCTTCTCTGGAGAGTTTTTCCCGAGCAACATCAGCAATAGGTCCAAATATTACAACTGGTCTTAGGAAGCCAGCTGCACAAGAAGACAACAAAACATTAACAGACTTATAAAACTGTATTGTTACTCTGAAATGGGCTAACACACACGGCAAGATTCCTCACCCTCTCTCAGCACAACTCTTTCGTAAGCTGGGAACTTTGTTTGGACTGGCTGTGAAGAGAGATCCTCTCGGCTCTTCCTCAGGTTCCTCTTTGAACTACGAAGACCACGGAACCTCCAGAAGTCAGCCCTGTCTCCACCTGCTGTTTTGGGGAGAGTGTATTGCACACTGGAGAGCTGCTCTGCTCTGTAGACAAAAGCATAGACAGAGATACTGTCATTAAGCCAGCAGGACTAATCTCAACACTGCCAGTATCTAAAATATATTACATAAAAATACCAATATGAAGCAGACAGGATGCTGTCACCTGTTTTTGTTGGGGATGATGCCCCTCTCCACTTCCTGATGGTTCTTGCCAATGCGAATAGCCAGCCAGGAGCCCAACTTTCCATTGTAGAGAGTGTCCACTACGCGGAACACCTCGCCCTTGTTAAAGCTTAAACCGTACGGGGACTCCTTCTCATACTCAAAGTGTGTCCGGATGTAGAAAGAGTCACCAACATCTGATTCCACGATCCGCCGATACACTGAACAGTACAGCGTGGTAAGTCAGTAACAACAAACCTATCAGATATTTCTCATGCCTCTATTCACTTTCACTTCCTTTACCATCTTTCTTCTTCTGGGCCAGAATGGTGACCTCTTCACCCTTAGGAAGGTCCAGGAGGAATAGCACCGCCTCCTCTCGGATTATGTTTGCAAAATCAACATTATTTACCTGGAATTTGGGGGGGAAAAAAACATGTTTCTACATTATGGTTTTCACACAGAAACGTCACTATCTTGGGTTTTCAAATTTAAGGAGTAGCTTTTATTGCTCAAGAGTGCATGGCAGAAAATGTAAATCTTCATTTAGACAAAGGTTCAAATAGCTTTTCCTGCTCTCTAAATTGCCTGGGCAACTGCAGGTTTTACTGCACTGCAAGAAGTCAAAGTATTCCTCAATATACTCGGAGAAAAGAGGAGGAGGAACAGACAGAGATATATGACTGTGAGGGAATGGGACAAACACAGTGAGAGGAAACTGTGTTTTTGTGTGTGCTCCCTCAGGGTCATTGCTAAGAGACCAGCTTGAAGATAGAGGAATTTTGGAGCAGCCAGAGTATAACGCCATGAATAAATAAGGGAATGCTTCAGACATTCCGCCATAAAACATCGCTGTTTCCACACACTATGATGTGCCCGCTGTTGAAACATAAAAATAAAGACAATAAATAGCTTATCCCATTTCCCCCTCTCTTCTCCCAAAACTTAAACATCTCTATTTCTTTTATTTTTTCACATTATGTGTTTTGCAGTTTGTCTCATTTCACACCAGCTTCTGTTAAAAATAATCTTACCCTGAGAATTTGGTCGCCCTCCTCCAGGCCCTCCTTAGCAGCTGGGCTATCTTCCAGCACTCCAGCTACGAAGATGCCCACGTCGTTCCCCCCAGCCAGCCGCAGACCCACACTCTCCCCCTTTTTGAACTTCACTAACTTCATGCTTGGCCTGAGAATAAAGACAATTGCCAAGTTCACTTCCTTCAACATAACCTAAATGTCAGCCAGATTTCTCCACAGAGCATCTAAAGAGATTTCAATATTTTTGCTAATGACAAAAATAACCACAGTAAACACTCTCAGAAACACTGATCGCTGTGCATCCTGCTCATTCACACTTGGCAGCAAACCATTAAACGGGACCTGTTAGCCTCATTTTAAGCTTCACATTTTTATTGCTTTAAGGCAAACCTCCCTGCTGAGCCTTCTCCCAACTGCCTGCACAAACAAAACATTGGAACTGCATGTGGGTGTGGCTACTGTGCTTATAGTCAGACCTGCACTCCTGAGATGACCATATTAAGGGTATCCTGTTTTTCCGAAGTCAATGAGACCCAAGAGTAGAAAAAACTGTTACAAAGTGAGTGTTCAGAGTAGTCTACAGTCTCAATTGTAACCATTCCGCTTTGCAGATAACTGACAATGTGCAGCTCTCCCAGTGTACTCAAAGTACTTTTTTTTTTCCCGCAATACTTTTTACAAAGACCTGTATTTTTTTTAAAAGTGTACTTAAAATATACATTTTATAATATAAACATTACCGTAGGATGCTATCATCATGGGCAGCACTTGGCACGGGGGCATCGGAAGGACTGACGGGCAGGTCTACATCTGGCTGTCCCGGTTGAGCATACACTGGCTTAGGTTCTAAATAAAGATGCACACAAACTCTTGTTATTAATGCAGACAGATGATAAATATGTAACACAGACTGCACATGGTCAAAAACAAAAAGAATACCCCCCACCACCCCAAAATGCTGTCACAATTTCACAATACTTCAGCTATACATATGATATGTACAACTCACCACATGCACAGTAATGGGGGGAGAAAAAATAAACAAAAAAAAAAGTGCACACATACAAGAAAAAAAAATAAATTATCACACAGATTCTTGTGTGCACACATGCACACTCAAGGCGCACAGTGTCCTGAGCTAGAAAGTCAAAGAGAGAGGCAGCAGAGTGCTGCAGGCTGTGGAGGGACGTCAGACTCGATCAGCTCATATGGTTTATTTTCACTTGGCTCCAGGCAGACTCAGCCAGGCTCAGCAGGCGACTGGATCTAACTTTTTTGGTAGTTGGGCTTTTAAAAAGGGCAAAAATAACTATTTGAAACCAGGATTGATGTCAATTTCCTGCTGCAAATGGCATGCAGGGAAATTGCGCACCATTTCTGATTTATAATAATGCCTTCGACTTATATAGCGCTTTTCATGGTACTCAAAGCGCTTTACAGCTTAGTGCACTATTCATTCATACCTCAATCATACTTGGTGGTGGTAAGCTACTAATGTAGCCACAGCTGCCCTGGGGCAGTCTGACGGAAGCGTGGCAGCCAATCCGCGCCTACGGCCCCTCCGATCACCACCCAAGACCAAACACACAACCACATTCACACTTAGGCAACGTGGGTTAAGTGTCTTGCCCAGGGACACAACGACAGCATGCTCAGATGGGGACTCGAACCAGAGACCCACATACACCAAATACAAACCAACATTGAATTGACTGATTTATCTCTGACCTGGGAGCGGTGGGAGCTGTTTCTCCTCTCTGCCTCCTGACTCTTTCGGTTTGGGCAGAGGAACCTCCTCCGCTAGCTTCGCTGGTGTTGAAGCTGGTTTTGAGGTCCGTTCGTCGTCACGACTTCTGTGACTGCAGACACAAAAAAGATGTTTTTGTATAACTTTTCTTTAGAAAAGGCATGAGATCATGAATAATGCATTCTGCGGATGTAGTGCTCAAAGGCAACATGATATTTTCTCCTAAACAGACATGCATTTGCTGAGAATAGTCTATGCCTGCATCTTAGTCTTGAAGGTCATCACTTTGTCCTTCCGGTCTTCTGTGCTCTATTTTTAGAGCAGCTTATCTAAGGTGTCGGAGTGAGTTCTGTTCTCCAGGTGAATTTCACCGTGAGACTCTGGCTACTCTGACTGCCTTTAAAAAAAATAATTCCTGCATAAACTGATAGACAGTGACTCTGGCTAATAAGAAGCCAGATAATTTTAAATGATGTCCACATTTCCCCGTGCTTTGGCAAAAACTGACTTTTCTGATAGGAGGAGGAGAGAGGGATAAAGACAGGCTGCCCAGTGGCACAGATTTGTGGCTCTCCCATGGCTCTCACATGGCTAACTTTTTTGGAAAAGTACTGCTTTGTTCACAGACTATGTGACAAAGTAACCACAAAGGATCCTGCTTGAACTGGCTGCATAGGAACAAACGTCTTTTCAACCAAGTCTGCATTTAGCTGCCAGCTTCAGGAGCTGAGAGAAAGTGTTACAGGTCACTGATCAGGTTCAAACAAACAAATCAAATAGTCACAACTTCTTTCTCTTAATTGAAATGCAGGTGGACTACCTGTGTCACAGCATAGGAAATTATAATGGCACAGTTTTGCTTTTTGTGTCTTAAATATTACAAGAAAGAATCAGCCTGACATCAGATAAACAAGAGACCTGTTGGCCTGTCAAATGTTTTACTTGCACAATATGTGATATATTAGAACAGAAAGTAATCTGGCTGAAGGTCAACCATCGGTGAGCTGTAAAAAAATAGACAAAAGACAAAAATCGAAAATCTGTCTGCTACATTCTTCAGATCTTTGCCCAACGAAAGCTCAGTTCTTCTGAAACTTCTTGGGATGAGTATCCAAGAAGTTTCAGAAGAACTGGCCAACAAAAAAGTTCATCAATCTACATCATCTCTTGAAAATTTTGAAAAATTGTAAAAAAATAAAAACGCCAAAAATCAGAAATTCATCTGCAGCACTTTGTATAGATTTGCCCAAAAAATACTTGTAGTAAGTTCCAAAAGATTCAGCCAATAAATAAGGAACATGAATGTACAGCTAATCTTCAAAATTTCATTAAAAAAGAAATAAAGAAATACAAGTCAAAAAAACCATCTCCTATATTTTGTAGCACCTTACCCAATGAGTATTTGTGCCAAGTTTCAGAAGATTTCAAATAAAAATGACTGAGCAGTACTGAATTTAGCAACGATTTGACCGACAGATGCTGGACGGACGCCAGACAGCTCGATATGGGATAAGCTCCGCTGACTGTCTGTCGTCAACAGCAGCGCGAAAAAGAAAAAAAAAATGGCAGCTGGTGTTGGCCTTTGTTACTGTGCAGCAATCACGCTTTCTTTTGTGTCCACCAAAACATTCAAGAAGCACAGATCCAGTGACACGCTCACAGGACTCTGCCACCTCAAGAAGAAATGTCACTGAATAATTGATGCCCGATAGCAACATCCATCAGGTAATAATTTGCTGTTACACAAACGACTGATCGTCAACACACAAATGCATCACTTCTTTCAGAGCGAGGGCAGTCGTTTGTCAAAGTCCCAACAACTCTACAGAACTACGTTAAATCTACTAGTATTTACTACATAAACTATTAGCATGTATTCAGAGAGGGGAATGGTGACAAACTTACGGTATTCTCCAGCTGCTCAAGGTAACAGCGATAAAAAGGGCAGAAAAATCCCATTGAGCAACAGCTTTGAAATATGGCACGATGTTTAAGAGTTAAGAGCAGTGGACCTCTACACTAAGCAGAGCAGAGTCCTGATCTGCTTTCAACCCTAATTTTGACAAAGACCGACTCTTTTGCAGCTTAACAGCTGACTTTTATTTTTTCTCAGGTCAGTGAGCAGAGTGAAAGGGAAACAAGTGTGGTGCTCTATTGAGTTTAAATGAAGAATTAATGAGCTACTTTCAAACAAGGTTAGAGTCAAAGAAGTGTTGAATGGGATAATGGTTGCTGTTAACACAAACATAAAATCGGAAGCCTTTCACGAGGGGAAAAAAAAAGGAGGAAGGAAAAACAAGCCTGCTTTAACACGCGGAAGCAAATATAGCATCAGCTATGGCTATTTAAGAGATGTTAAAGTGTATGTGGTTGGCTCTAACTTCTTATTTTAATTTGCAAGTTACTGTCATTGTTAATCAATATAAAAATATGGGCAGAAAAGCTTCAGATAGTGAATGAGCTGTGGTGCTGCAGTCCCAATATCAGAGAAAAGCATTATTTTGAGCTAGGAGTCAAAACTCCTCTGCTACACCGAGCTGGAAATGAGCAGAATAAGTCCCCTTTAATAAAATAAAAAACAAACGCATCTTCAGCTTCAACCATGTGACTGCACAGGTAATCTTTCACAATCTTTAAATCTTGGGGGTCAAAGTGCACTCGTTGTTGCCGTTCTTAAATTGTACACCTATCTCCCCCAATTCATATATTGCCCGCAAGCTGGGTTGATGATCTTTACCTGCCATTGCTGATTTGTGGGGGCGAATGTCTGGAGTGGTCTGAGGGTTCAGATCGTCTGTCTGGAGAGCGGGAGCGGCTGCTACGATGTCTGTCATGTGATCGATTGGAATGGTCGGATGCCAGAGAATGGATATCTGAAATGTCTGGTGAGATGAAAAAGCAACTATTCAACAGTCGCAGGCTGAAAAACACACTGACAGGTCTGATTTTTAATATGCACTCATTTCAGCTGAATTCACAAAACTCTCACCGTCTCTGTCAGAAGCGTTGGCTGAAGGAATACTGTCATCGAGGTCGGGGATGTTCAGCAGGGTTGCTCTATCGTCCCTCTGAACAACCATTTTTAGCTTGCCCTTTGACCTTTCTATCAGCTTCTTGGCATCAATCAAAGAGAGGTTCTCTGTCACGGTGCCATTAATCTGAAAGAATCAGCAAAACAAGCTATCAGCCATGACATGGAATAAACATTCCCACACAGCCACAGAATTTGAATTGAAAGAGAAATAACAGAAAATGCTGACATGTTTGGGGACACAGATGGATTATCTTAACGGTATGAGATCAAATGGAAGTTAACCACAAACCCACTCATGTTTGTCAGGTAGAAATGGGTTTGGAAGGCTATGAAAGGGAGCCTAACAAAACAAAACAAAAAAAAAAGAAGGAAAGAAAAAGGAAAAAAAGTTACATGCAGCCACAGCTCATTATGGGCTGTATTAAGTGGCACATCACTGGTCCTCCACATAAACAATGTGTGCATGCGCTGAAAGAAAGGACCAAGACAGTATACTTCTACACAGCATGTTCCCCAAAGTACAAATAAAGTAGAATAAACACAAGTAACCCATACCGCACACACTCCTATCTGAATCAGCATTATTATAAAAAAAGAAAATATTCCAACATTTTCGGTTGTGTCAATTATCTGTTGTGTTTCTAGTGGTGCTCTGCATCCTCCCCTCTCACCTTCAATACAACATCTCCCTCCTGGATGTTGCCATCCCTGGCTGCCAGGCTCTCGGGGGAAATGTCCTTGACAAAGATGTGGCTGGCCAGGCGCAGGCCATATTCTGCTTACAAAGTGAACGACAGCAACAAAGACGACGTTAGCACAGAGTTCACGTGACAACGCCACGCTGACTGCGATTTTGCTGACATCTGCTTCTCCCACTGGGATTAACAGTACTGATTAAAGAAGATTAATTGCTCTTTTACTTAGATTTACTTGAGTTTACTTGGATTTCGCTGCGGCTGGCAAGTTTTGTTTGCTCTGGCAGCTAACCAATGCTGATTTGGAGGTTTTATTCTCTTCGAAAAGAGAATAAGGTTGTCTATTAATAGTATAGTAAATCAAATGGCAGGAGATTCCCTGCTTTAGTCGTTACTGTTCTGACTTTCCTTTTAAGCCCCGACTTTGTGAGGCTCACCTTCATTTTTGCGGGATTTGACGAGAGTGACCTTGGCTGGGCGTGGGGGCAGGTTGTGTGAGCGGCGGTCTGAGCGTGGGGAGAGACTCCTTTCCCGTGAGCCGCTGCGTTCACGTTCCCTGTCCCTTCGCCCGCCGCTCCGGCCGCTGCGCCTGCCCATAGCCCCGCCCACACCGCTGTACGCACCACTGCGTCCACTCCGCGTTTCGTATATCTCTTCGTCGTAGCTATCCTCCTCCTCGTCATGCTCTGACATAGTCTCCCTCTCCCCCAGGCGGCCCATGGGGACGTGCACCTTCCTCTTACGTCTGATTGTCTGACCAAAGAAAACGAGATCTGAGATCAGCTTGGCAATCAAGATGAGACAGTCGATCCCCTAATCATGCATATGCATATTTTTCCTGTTAGTAAACTATCAAAATATATGAGAAAGCCCAAATAACCTTCATGGTAATACACATATCTGTGCTACAAACACATTGCAAGTCTAACCACAAAATAAGCTTTCCAAGAAGGATTTATAATGGGATGTTGACACTCACAATTTTGGCAAGCTTCCCACTTTTACGAAGCTGCTGAACAGCGTACGCGTGCTCCACATTGTCCATGGAGACAGCATTGACCATAACCACTCGGTCATTTTCCCTAGAGAAATGAGACACCAAGAATAGACAGGCAGTGGAGTCTTTATGGAGCTGGCAGTGTAATTTAATACTAAAAGTGAGCAACATGACTGGGTTCTCAATAACACAGCAAAATCTTACTGCAGTAAGCCTTCTGCGGGGCCTCCTTTCAGCACGTCTGAGATGACAATGGAGGTCTCACCACTCTGAAAATGAGGGTTATCCCTTCCGCCTGAAATGGCTATCCCAAAGCCAAACCCTGGTGCCTGCAGACAGAGAAAAACAGATTAGGATGAGTGGGTGGACCAAGACACTGATATTTAAAAAGGTACGGGCACAGGCAGACAGAACTAAATTATCACCTCCTTGTATAAATGCAGCCAAATCACTGTTTGCAAACCAACTCTGGAGTGTTAAAAACAGAGCGGTCTTACACCACTACATCTGCTCTCTGAAGGCCTGAAAACCGAGCACATACGGCAGTAGCTTTGGAGCTGCATACGCTGTGTGCCCAAAATGCTGGATCAGCATTTGTGCACATTATTTAGGCTCCACAGCCAAAAACATGGGATTGTTTAGAAGAAAAGCTTTGTGATAACTCTGCTGTTTTGTCTGTTCCACCTGCAATTAATTACACAGTGAGCAAACTTCCTACATGCTGTGATCCTGAAAATAGGAGGGAGGGAAAATGCTGGGATGGGGCATAGAGGAAAATAAAGTAAACCAGGCAGAGCAGAGAGCTTTTGGTATAAGGCATAATTTCAACATAGACAATTATAGAGAGCAAGGGAAGGATAACAGATACCCACCCTGTGTAGTGTTACTGTGTGCTGTTCCCAAATGACTGTTTCCTCCATTGCTGCACTCTGAAAGACAGAAAGAAATGCAGTTGCTTAATGCAGTCGCGTTTCCGACACAAAGAGTCAAAATAATTAATTTTTCCAACTGATAAAAGGTGGAAGAGTGGCTCCCAGAATAGATCTGACAGCATTTCCTTCAACTGTGTATTTAACCTTTATCAAAGTCTGCGTAAAGGTCGAATGTGTTGTTTTTTTAATGAGCACAGTAGGCGTTATCTGTCCAAGCTAAATGGCTGTATAATGTGTGGAATGGTGTTGAACAGTTTTGCAGCAAAAGCTACTTATGCTGAGAGGAGAGAGGGTAATAGTTTTAACTATCAGCAACCTGGAGGATTTAGGCTGCATTTCATTACTTATATCACTCCTGTGCTGCAAATAAAGGATGCAAAGGTTATATTGAGCCACATCAACTGTCAAAACACACTCAAAGGTTTTAGTAAAAAGAATTTTTAAAAAGCTGGACAAACCTAATGTTGATTTTTATTATTATAATTATTAATTCCCTCTACCAAGACTTCCTAGTGGAAGGAGAAGGAGATGTTCCCAGTGTTTCTGCTCCTCACCAATAAAAATTAAAACAGGACACACAGCAGGATACTTTTGCTTCACACTTGCTGATTCACACCGATACAGACCACACATGTCAACATGTTGGTGTTGGACCAGACTCAGTCTTCTTTGTAGTGGGTCCACAGTATGAGGTCGCAGGTTTACAGTGAACTGAATACAATGGCACAACAGAAAAAGACCCCGCTGGATACCACGGAGCCACACGGGCAGTAAGTCTCTAAAATTGAAGGACGACCTCGGTCCCATTAAAAACCAGAGAGGATAAGATTAAGGTCGCCTCCGTCAGCCGCTGGTTTAACACTGTCCTCTGCGGCCCACAGCTCGCTTCTTATCTCTGCTTCTGTATCATTTTAACTCCACTGCAATCTCACAACACATTAGACATTCAAGGACTGCATATAAAATACTACCAGGTCACTCCCATTAGGGAAAATTACAACCACCATCACAGCACTTAATGCAATAACCCCCATCTGTCACGCAAAACGATCCCAGCTCTGAGATCTTAAAAAGGTGAGACTATCACACATTTCCCTTCTGCTTCGCTGGTAATGTCTTTGACACCTCGAACACTTACAGTATGACCACCTATGCACAAATCTCATGTTGCGGTACATTAAAGTGTGATGAAAAATGAGCAAAGGGAGATTACACGCTAAAAAGGCACATTGGTTCCATTGCTTTGACCTGCCGCTGAGATTGCTGTCAGTGTGTTGGCAGCTACAAACGCAAAACATCTAGCACGTGTCAGTCCAGCTTCCCACTGAAGACTATTTTGCAACACATCAGTATGACAACTTGTTAATGGCAGTCCTATTAAGCCACAAAGAGTGATAAACAGCTAAATCTTGGATGATCTAGAGGCCAAAACTGAACTAGAGATCATCATGCAATAGGATCACACCATCCACGATGCCAGTGACTTCCTGGGACACACCTACTGTAGAAATATTGTTTAAAACCTCATATGAGGAGAAGGGATGCTATTGATCAAATTTTAATCAATCCATCCATGTCTTGACTGCTGCCATTGATCATTAAAACAAGATAACGTACTCCATTACTTTACCCCCAAATTCACACCCTATCAGGATGTGGCACGTTTATGCAGTAGACTGAGTAGCCACAAAAACAACTAAATGTAAAGCGGTAAGGGACCATGGGCCCAAGGATGCCTGATTTAGGCAACCTTATGCGACAGTTATGGCACTGGGACACCCATCTTTAAATTACTTATTTTGTGTTATTAAGTGTATTTTGCACAGTTTTAACTCAACACTTTGACAAAATGTGTCAAAAAACATCCAGTCTACACGTCTGGATGTCTGCACTGGCACCCATGCAAACACCAAGAGAAAAGTTGAAAACAATAACAGCCGTGCTGCTGCAGAAAGAAATACCTGAGAAAAAATTAAGTAATTCACATTTGAAGAAAACAATAACCAGCTTTGTTCTGTAAAACAGAAATCATAGTTAGAGGCAGTAGCTTCACTGACTGACTCGGCTGCTATACCGTTTATTGTTTTAGCACCCGGGCCTCCTTCAACACATCATCCTTATGTCTGCTGCGACCTGTCGGCCAAGTGCCAAAGATTAGCTGGCGTCTGGGAATACGGGCAGCTAAATAAAATGCCACAAGTGGCCCCAGACATTCTCAGCTTGGCAGCAACAGTCACAAACTCCTCAAGCAGCTTATAGTGGGGCTCACACAAGGAGAGTGAACCAACCGTTTGAACAAGGGAACTCCCCCCTGGCCTTTTACACTGAGTTATCTGCTCTTGAGGGGGGGGGGGGGGGGGGG
>JAVDPK010002769.1:636340-648302 GCA_034780415.1 Cichlasoma orientale | reverse complement strand
TTTTTTTTTTACCTGTCATGTCTGGCAGTTTTTGCAAATCGGAATGATCACCCGAATGCATGGATGTGCCAAACATAACGTCATTCGCATTTAGTTACAAGTCCTAAATCAAGGGACCTGGCATTCTTGCTTGAAATATGACCTAAAAGGATTAGGCAATCGTTTAAAATAGTAGCTCATTTTTGGTTAATCAAGAAACTGTCTCAACTGTAAGTAAAACAATTCAACAGCTCCACTGAGCTTAATGCGCCACTTACAATATATTTTGCAAGTTCAGGGGCACACATGGCTTAAGTCATTTGTATTTGACGACAGCACTTGTAACTAGAAGCTATCCATATGCCAGTGACAATAAAACTGAGCAATAACAAACTTGCACATACTTGTGTGACCTGGAGATCCTGTCTGAGGCCAGCAAAACAGTAAATTTTGTCTACTTGGCACTAGCAGACAGTCTGGCAGCGCGCTGTGACAATTCTTGTCACTTTCAAGCAAAACGTTCAGTTACAAGTTTGGCTCGGAATGATTATGAAAACAACATAATTGAGAGAAAAAACACCGACTGCCTTCACTTTCGCAACGATGCTCTGGTTTTGTTTTGTGTAATTAAATCGAGCAGACCCCTTTTCTTTTACAGCACTGACCTTCACCCCTCCCCCTAAAAGCCCACAACTCACTCCCCACCAGGCTGTGGCAGGTTTGGTTCAGCTCGAGCCAAGATAACGGAAAGAGCCCGAGGGGAAAACGAAAGAGAGGAAACCAAATGGAAACACTTTAAGGAGTTTAATAAGCACATCATGAGCCTAATTATGGTAAATAATTGTGATCTCTAAACTGATGACAATGATTTTTTTTCCCTATTTTAAAATGAATTTGGCTACTAAAAATGAGAGAGAGAAAGAAAGGCTGCACTGTCAGCCACGACTCACATCTTTGCCTTTCTTTTCAATGTAGACTGAAGAGAGCCAACACAGTTGAAATGTGAATTCTTTTTAGTATATCCCAAACACTAATGTATTCATCTACACACTAATATGGCATTTTATTATTACCATTAAAACTAAAGAACACAGGCTTCCCAACTGTGTAAAAAAGAAAATCATATTTTTTGTCTTAACTGAGGCAACATGGTGGGATTTTGTGCTGTAGTATGGTTTAGGGGTGAGGCAGAGACTTATTCAATTCTGACCGCTCTGGGACCAGAAGAGCTAAAAATAGCTCTCATTAATTCTACTGTTGTGATGCTGCAACAGAGTGATTTAGGGGGAACCTTGCAGCACGAACAGTGTAGAACATTTAATAACTCCTTGTTGTATTAAATGCCACAGATCGGCCAAAAACAAATGACACAATACTGCGAAGAAAATACATTTACTTTCTCTCCACTGCCCATTTATTGCATTTCCCCGCGAGGCCTGAGGAAAACAGAGAGACTTTGATCGTTCTCTAAAATCTGATTCAGTGCCAGAGCGATGAAAATGTGAGTCTTCAAATTTAAAAGCAGTTAACTGTCAATATTCATGTTGATGATGAGACGCTTACACAGTGCGACGCTGTCACTGGATTTAGCTGACTCTTTCTCTAATTAGTTGAAAAATATAAAATGTGATAGATTAGAGGCTGCAGAAAAGTATTTTTGTGCACATGTACACATGTTCACATGATCAGCAGCATTAAAGCCAAATGAAGCCGGGTCTCCTGCAAGCTCAAACATTAAATCCTATCAGGAGTGATGCTGGCAACGATTACCACACCGGTAATAAACATACTGCTACATTAAAACAAAGCTGTCTTCTCTCCAAGACAGCTTTCAAATTGCACTGCAGACAAAGTCAGAAAACAAGAGGAATACACAACACGGTGGCTGCTGGCAGTGAAGCAACAAAGAAGTAGAATAAGATGATTGATCACTTCAGAAATTGAAATCGATGTGCTGGGGATTGCTGACAACTGCTAAAACTCTCCTGCCGGGGATAGCATAGTCCTAATGAGGGCCCATGCCTTAACGCCAGTCAAGGGGTCCCCTGAGAGACAAGTGACACTCTGCACATACAACATAGACACCGTACTGCGGATCTCTACCTGAGGGGACACGCGCGAGAGACGCAGCGCTGGGAGAGCGATACGAAGGTCAAGAGATGAAACCAATTAAAACTGTGAAACTCACTTTCCTTCCATTTTACGTCCTTCATCTGTTTGCTGCCTAAGCACTCATAACAATGCACAGAAGATCAGAGGTACTTACATGAATTCATCCTGCTCACTACAGAGGTTACAGAGAAAAGCGTCTCCAACCCCAACTGCTCCCCAGTAAATCCAGCAGGAGATTCCTGCAGACACACATCAGCAGCCTGAGTGCATGACCGCACCAATCAGTGCTAGGAGGGACTCGCCCCCACCTCCCCTTATTCCTTTTCTTAGATCTGAAACCACAGAAATTACGACCACAGGTGAGGGGTTATAAAACAAACCCCGCAGCTACACCCTAACGTTTCCTCTGGCTCGCGAGGGTCTGTGTCCTCTCCCATCATCTTCCTTCCAAATGTATCCTTCCCTCTAACTCTCTCCTTACACACTCATGGGATCGAAACAAATCCCCTCCAGCTTGGCAGCGATCTGTGTGGGATCTGCAGTTCCGCTACAGCATGGGACTCCTCTGTACTAGCGAACATCCATCCGCAGTGTAAACTGCTGTATCGGACTTAACCCTCAATCTGCCGTGTTAAACCAGAGCAGAATCTACCAATCCACTCAGCATGTGGGACATTACAAACCCCCCCTCCTCCTCTTCTTTCTCTCAGGTGTGCTGCATTACATGCATAAATTATGCTCACTATATCAGTGACATCCCACAGATCAGCTGTTACGTTAGTTTCATGGTCAGTATTCACAGATTCCATGAGGACTATATCGATACTGTTTATACTGAAGGTGATCACAGCAAAAACACAACCACCGTTAAATCTCACATTTGTAAAACTTCGGGTGACATTAACAATGAAAAGTCCTAAACTGGAAACGTGAGAAGCAGGAAAGCGCTCGCTCAGGAACATCTCACTCGGTAACACAGCTTAATTAGTTTGTTGTCAATTCTGCAGCACTGGTAGTGATCATTCGAACTGCAGTTGTAGCATCAATGACTTTATATAAACAGACTATAATGCGATTTATATTTATAATTTCAAATGTGATATTCTCCATGTTCATTGTAAAGTTTTTACCCCACAATCACCTCAAAAACTCAGTATCTTTTCTGTTCACATTTTAATAGCAGAGCTGTCAGTGTTTTGTTATGGAGGAAAAAAGCATTAATTTATTTGAGAAACCATATCGCCCAGCCCTAGTTTGTAGACCTTTTTGTGTATCAGAGCTCTGACGTCAGTTCAGGAGATGAGGATGACATTAAGATGTTGGCGACTGGTCTCTTGGTGAAGGGGACCCCTTCTCAAATGATAAATCACAGGTATGATCGTTCATATCTTAAATCTGTGCCTCGCCTACAACTTATCTACTCCTCCACCTTTGGCGGACTACACATGGGGCCGGTCTCTAGCCACATAGGTAAAATGCGATTCGTTGAAGGACCAGTCCTTCCCGGCCACTGCATTCAAATATGGTGGAAGAATGTGGCGGCTTTCACAAACCAGCACCCACTCCTATTTATTTTTAATGGATTAATTATGTTTATGAGAATGCATTAGTTTGCTGGAAAACATAATTACAAACGAATCTATGAGTACAATACCCTTCTTTTAATTAAATAACCTCAATAAAAATACTGACTGTACCTTTAATTATAATAACATTATTTTACCCATGACACCTAGCTATGGATAAATCTATGAAGGGACTTCAAAAGATTAAAAAAAACAAACAAACTACTTTTTGGCTTCTGTTGATGCTGCACTAGAGACAGTAAGAAACTGTACTAAAGAGAGCAAGGGAATTATGTGGAGATGCAGTTTGCATTCTAACCATCCGGCCACTGGATCGCCCCCTGTGGAGACATTTATGTGCATCTTTGAAGCACAATCTAGCGTTTGTGGTTCACATACAATCAAGCAGCCTTTAGAGGACACTAAGGCACTGTAAAGGTGCTTATGTTTATTTCAGTAGTCAAGTCATTTTTACACTGTTTTGACTTGAATGCTTCCTTTTGTAAGTGCATGCTGCATGGTTGCACAAACATGAATTCATCCCAAGGCAACTTCGGGCATCTGCACTATATGTCAACCACCCACACACACACACACACAGTCTGCAGAGAGCTGCATTCTACTTCACCACCAACAGGAAATGATAGAGTGGTTATTAATACTTTTTCAGGTTATATTGAAGAAAAAAAATGAAATCAGAACCAGACCAGATACTCCTCTGCTGTACTTCTACTGTGCCACAGGCTGAAGTATTTCTAACAGTATTTCATTATGCACTACATCCAGCTGGATGACATGAAAGGAAGGCTACTCACATAAAGCTCCGGGTGCCTTTTTTGACATTGTACTATAAACCATCCACTCAACCTCATGCACTTAAACCTCCTTAACTGCCCATTGCTTATAAAATTTCTGACGTTTATGAGACAGTTATTACAGACCACTATAAGGACATCATTTACATACCCAATCTTTGCACTGTCCCCTCTGAGCATGTTCAGCAGCACTGACCACTAACAGGGATTCACTGCGCATCCAGACAAAAGAAATAGATGATTCAGGTGAGAATGGCTTGCCATGGTGTAATTACACATTTGTTTGAGAATGTGAAAAATGAAATGCATCGCAATAAAAATATGTAACAAATACACCAAATATTACAACAAACAAAAGGGCTTTCCAGCCTCTCATATTGTGAAATAACATTGACAAACATTCACGTTTAAATAGACTTTAATATTTTTTTTTTTTTTTTAAAAAAGAACATTTACATAAATATTACAAATAGCATTCATCACCCTTTTAGGACATGGGCTCACACCTAACTAGAGCCATATGGGACATGAAATCCCACTCATCAGTCAGGATAATGATAAAGCTGGACAAGCCTGACAGACACCCAGTCACCGACGGGGAAGGGGGAAGAGTTAAATTTACATCCCTCTCAGCAGAGCCTGAGAGTGGTGACAGATTCCACACATAGTTTGCTCTCTCCACTAGCTTCTGCCTTCCAGCCTCCAAATTAATTATTTCCACATCAAACTGAAGAGGAATGTAAAGCTCCTGAGCAGCTAATTGGTGTAAGTCAGTGGTCCTGCCTCTGCTATGTCTTCTTTGACAATGTGTAGTTACACACACCGAAACACACATCTACAAAGGTTTTCACAGGCTCAAAAGGGGGTGGGGGCTACATGACTGGTATGCATATACCATAACAGAAGTCTATGCAGCTTTTCTGTTATCCCCGGCCATTTGATGAACATTTAGAAAATCTGGTTAAATATTATTTTATTATTAATTTTTAACGTTTCTTGTGTAAAGGTTTAAAAATGTTTCTATTAAAAGGTCTAAATGTTTGGCAGTGAGTGATATATTGAGCTGCAAAATGACTGACTTCCTCATATAAATGAACTACAGTTCAGCATACAGCGCATTAACTTCTGCAGCAGTTTGTGTTTCAACTTTAGAAACTTGAGCTGTGCATGTTCATGTTAAATACCACGGTTATTGCTTTTACTAAAAGTGGAACTGGAGCATATTTCAAACCAGAAAAGAATACATTTAATTTCATTGCTTTAAGCCTGTGTTTGGATTTCTATAACAGTGCGTTGTGACCTAAGATTACAGCTATACCTCCATCTTTCCACTCTTTTTATTTCTCCATTTAGGTTTCCTTAATAACAACATTTCTAATTCAAAACACTGCACAATCTTAAAGTGGTCATTTTTGGGCACAAAGACCGAACATGAAATTACAGGAAAGGTCAAAGTTTCTTTTGGCTTTCACAGCCTGAAATGGATGCATTCTGCAGGCAAATCTTATTTAATGTGCTAAGCATTAAGACTAGCAGTCAACACCGCAATTAACATGTTTTCAGATTAGTGTTTTGACAGTATGATAATTAGCTGTTATTAGAGCCTTGGCTGCCACACTGATGCTGTCATGAGTTGTGTACATCTTGTCCGACACTCCTGTTCTGGTGCACATTCTTCAGATGAGGCAAGACATGCTGCTTCATACTGCCTCACTTTATTGTTCTCTACACATCCTCTCGTTTACATGTTGCTTAGCACCAGGTTCTCTACAGACATGACTGAGATTGGAGAGGGGCGACCGTCGTTCAGCCGTCCCCCAGCCTAGTCACTAACGCCTCTCCTTCACCGGCCCGAGCAAACCGGCTATTCGAGACCAACTGAAGATCCACAGCGCTACGTTATCACTGCGTCTAAGCAGGATTCTGACTAGAGGAGTTCAGTCACATTCCCACACATGGTAGCCCTGCACCACTGGCTCCTCAGCCAAGCACATACACCAAATGTCTGAACCTGCGGTTCCTCTCAGACTGAGCAGGGTTACTATTGCAAGAACACATCATCAGTAGAAAACAGCTGACAACAGACTGAGTGGCCTGAATGATTTACTTTATTATATGTAATCATTTTGTATGTCCATCCATATAATTACATTTTCTGTGGTCAACCTGTCGTAACTGATGTCTAACCTTAACCCTAGCTAACCTTTTACACCGTTTTCCTAAGGAAATTGCTTACATATCCATTACTGTTTAAATTAAGACAGCAAACAGTGATTTAATTGCATGCCAAGTAGTTACAGAGGGACATTATCATTCACAGGGATGGCCTCAACTGCCTCTTCCATGTATGTATTGCCATAGGTGCTCACTCTCACGGACAGGAGCTTAATGTGAGCTAAGACCATCTGCAGGCCCCACGGCAGTAGTTGGTGATGCTAACCAAAGCCCGAGATTGTCCTGAGCACATGGAACAGGAAATCTGGTCCTGAACTCAATCATCCCAGTGGAAGTTATCAGTGTCCCACACAGAGCACACGAGAAGGCAGGAATGTGCTGATAAGCTGAGCCACTGACCTGCACCCCACCTCCTCTTCATCACAGTGATTGAAATGAGGACAGCGGAGCCAAAGAAAAACAGTAATGATAAGGGAGGTTTCCACACTATAAGAAAAAGGAGGTTCACGCTGAAATGAGACTGATGAAAGCCTTTGCAAGCCTATTCGTCCCGATAATTCCCCATCCCTTTCACACCAGGATTTATGATGGACTTGATTTATACAAGCAAGCTTCTGTGTAACTGGAGCTAAAACCGCAATGTAAACATGCCATGTGCCCACACAGAGGCCGAGTGTATTATGAGAACAGGGATTTCAATGAGATATCTTTAAAACATGTTTGCTAAGAAGTCTAAACTTGGCCATGGATCGAAGCAATGACCTTTTAACGTTCAACACACCCATCGATCAACTAACACTGTCTCAAAAAGGTAGCCTTAGGTTGAGGAAGTACATAAGAAACAAAAGTACCATTATTTAAAGCTTGATCTACAAAATGCTAACTCAGGAGGTTTTAGTACATGCAATACCAGCTACTTTCAAACTATGTTTTGTTATGGATAATAAATAATCTATAAATAAAAATGTACTAAGAACACAAAAATCTGTTTTTGCCAGGCTTGTGGGGCTGGTTTTCTTCACTCGTGTATTAAAACACAGACATGTATGTTCATTTATCATGTTATTCTTTTTATCTTCTTTATGAGTGTATAAAGCCAGATGGCCAAAAAGGCTGTCCACAAACAAATGAATACTAAATATATACATTTATTATTATTATTCTTTGCCAGCTACATATTCATTGTATAAGAGAAAGCAATCAATTACAGGCACTATTAGTGTCTCTGTCTGATGAACACTTGTTTACAGATATGCATGACAACACATTTCAGTGACCCGAAATTGCCACTGCACTAAAAATTGTTTAGGAAAACGTATTTGCAAACGACAACGTACACATAATGTCACTGTTCGTTTTGAGATGAGCTACTACAAATAATATATATAACTTATTAAGGATTAAGGATTTGAGTGTCTCAAAAATAATTCCCAAAAGCTATATAGATGTTGATAATACAGGTACCCTGGGCAGTTTATAAAGGAAGTTTAATCCAGAGTGATTAACGCATCTAGGAGGACTTAAAGAACATGCATACATACCCTATGATCATTATAGTAAGAAGATATGCTAACATGTTGGGACAGATGTAAGCACAGATGTTACAGTTCTTCAAAATAGGCCAGGCTAACTCATTAATTCCCCTCTTTGTTATTCTAGTTGCCCCTTGAGGCTATCACTAACACTAAAACGCAAACTATTTACAGTACAACACAATGGATAAATCCGCAGGAACACTTATATATCATGATATGAAAATCATTGTTTACAATACTCCATCGCTGTCAGAGTCAGTATCACTGCTCAGGAGACTTTGGTGCAGATTCAAATGGCGTCTTTGCCATTTGAATCTGCATTGTCAATTGCTAAGTAATAAGGACCTTGCCAGGGATTAATTTCCTGATTAAAAGAGGAAAAAACAATTACTAATCAGCTCGTCTAAAAGTAAGAGAACAGTCAAAGGACATTTTAAATTTAAACATAGTCCAAACAAATATTGCATGTGTACTGATTTACACGTTTCTCACTAAAATGTGTGTCACCTTGCATTGTGCACATTGCACACACAATGATACACTGGTTTGCTAAATGTGGCTAACAGCAGCGACAGCACCGGCAGACTTGCAGATTCACACCCACCCGCCAGTTACGCATCGTCCCAGTTGAATGGGTTGAACACCAGTATATTCTGCCACGGCGTACAAGCATATTTTTATTTTAAATATTGCAAAAACCACGCATATTTTATGTCACCTGCCCAATATTTAGGGAACTAGCTTGTAAAATACATTGCTTGAAAGTTTGTAAACAATGGCCCCATTTTTATCTTCTAAATGTAGCTTTAACATATGTAGGTATATAATAAATCTAAAAATGTGAATTAGCATGTGCTCCAAACAGTCAATATTGGGCTCTAATGTTCACCAATCAAACATTTTCCAGCATTCTCCCTTTAAACACATCATTTAGCACTTGAAAGAAGTCACAGAGGCCATCAACCTGGATCTCTTTCATATTAATAAAGTAATCTGTGTGTATGATCCCATAGCAAAACCAAGGTTTACAGGTGCAAGTACAAACACATGACACAATTTAGTAATTCAGTCTCATTAGTATGTCTGTTGTCACCAGCAAACAGATAAGCCCCTAATTCCAGCCAGTTTCTATAAATACACAGGATTACAAAGCTGCAGTCAGTCAAATTTAACTTAAGTAGGCAAAATATCAGATGCGCTTGTCCTTCCAAAACCGCAATGACTCAGATGACGGTTGCTCCTATGACAGCTCAGGGTAACATGATTTACAGACCAACATGTATGTCTGCCCTTGAGCTGATATTTTATTCTCCACAGTAACATGTTTGCCAGGCTCGCTGAGCATACACCCCTGCATTCTGAACTGTTTTGTCGGGGAGAAAGAAGCCAGTTGGCCTGTGCGATGAAACATCTAAAGGCTAACCACAAACATCATCTGTTATATGGCTCTCCCACTTCATTCGACAAATCTGTTTTCCTGCTGCAGCTTCATGTAGCATTACTATCACGATGCCAGTCACCGGTGATTACACATTTTAGTCACAAACCTAAGGGAGTTCAAGATGAAGATGTGTACCAATGAATCACCACTTTTCCACTAAGAGATGCAGTAATCATATGTGGTGGGGTAAAATCACTGCAGTTAAATACTGTTGTGAGCTAAAGTCACACCCTGTAATTAAAAACAATACAACTGAAATGCATGACAGGACAATTACTGCATTCCCCCCAAAACATGACTACACACATTTAATACCTGAGATCTTTGTCAGAAGTGATACTTAGACACAATTTGCAATAGAAAACAAGATTGTGAGATATTATGACCTACTAGAAAGAGGCATACATTGTTTCCCACAGCAGCCAAACTACATTTGCAATCTCTTAAGAAGCTTTTGGAAGGAAGAAAGTCGATACACGATATTTCGATCACTAAAATCTCTGATAACATCAAGTCAGAAATTAAAGCCCAAGTTTTGATTGTTATCAAACATTTTACACAGATAACAAGAGTGTCCCACGTCCTAGTACGCTGGCGTCACCTGACCATACATTTAGTAGTTTATACCAAATTATAATAATATGCGAAACAACCCCACATCGACGCTCAACAGGTGACGACTGATGCCTTCATGTTAGCAGCTATCAATTGGTTACTATGGAAATTAACAATGAAAGTTAGCCTGAATGAGCCATACAAAACAGGGTATTTTCTACACACGCGCGCGCGCACACACACAGCTGGCATTATTATGAAATGTTTAGTGTGAAGACACCGGGACACGCGAGAAGGTATTCCGGTGGCACCAACCTAACACCAGCTAATAAGCTAACAACTTCACTAAAGCCCCACTTCGGTTTTACTAACGGAGCATCAATAAGATGAGCCATCGCACGACCTTCCCCTTTTATTTAGGGAAGGAGAGAAAAAAAAAACCCCAACATGCCATATTTGCAGCAGCTGACTCCATGTTACCACGCTCTCCTTGCCTCCTGCACCCTGACGCTAAATCTTGTGCCCCTTTTATACCCTCTTGGTCAAATCAACCCCCTAGCTGGCCGACATTTTGTTCCAGCAGCTAGGCTAGCTACTCCCAGCTAATCTTACCTGGACGCACTTAATAACCCGTCCGCTCGATGACAGCTCTAACGCAAGGCATCTTCTGACTTCTTCAAATCGCTTATGCGAGTCCCACAGATAATACGGCAAAGAACCTCGTTATTCGCGATTTCAAAGAGGAGATATGTTAGCGTGGCAACTTGCTAACCCCTTAGCATAGCGCGCAGATGCAGTTGATAGGAGAGAGGTAGCTAAGTTACCTCGGCTTGCACCGTTATCCCTTGCTTGTACCCGCAGGGGGACACATCCAGTAAGCTCCTGCGGCTGCAAAGAAACATACGCTCCCTAACAACGCACTACTGGATAAATCAAGAAAACCATTCACCTTCGCAAAAGCAATGGTCCTCCCGGCGTGTTTGTAAAAATCTCACATAAAAGGAAAAGGGGTCTTTCTGGTGTGGCTCCAGAGCAGCAGCAGCCGCCGCACTGCAATGGCAGGCAGTGGATGAAGCCTTCCTTTCCCACCCCCCCCTCTGCGCTCACACTTCGGCTGCCTGCTCCGCCGCGGCGACAGTGACAGGTTCGCCTGGAAGAAACCATTCCGGTTTATCCGCGGGGGGTGGAGAGGAGGAAATGGGATGCAGAGCAGAGAGGCTGACCACAGCAGCAGTAGCAGCGGCATCGCTATCCAGATCCAGCAGCATAAAGCGCCATTCGAGCGGGAGACGGTCGTTGAAGATGGAGAAAACAAACCGAAGAAGCTCTATCCGATCGCGCTGAACATATCACTGCCCAGTCTAAGGAACTGAGGAGACTGTTCATTTTGTCATCGATTTGTGAGGAAAATACCTGTGCCTATAAACACCAGTCTATTTAGATATTCTAGCCTGTTATAATTACGATGTAAATTTAAGACATTATTAGCCTATGTATTAGATAAATCGAGTTTGGTTTAAATTAATGCATTGATTGCAGGAAGCCTTTAAAAATTAACATTAGTCAAAGTACAAAATAGGCTACATAATAGATAGCCATGTTTACTGACTAACAAGAGACATTCATACAGTACCAGTCAAAGGTTTGGAGACAGTCCATTTATATTCATATGAATGGTTGACTGTGTCGAAACATTTGACTGGTACTGTATATATATATGTATGTGTGTGTGTGTGTGTGTGTGTGTGTGTGTGTGTGTGTGTGTGTGTGTGTGTGTGTGTGTGT
>JAVDPK010002769.1:624028-636240 GCA_034780415.1 Cichlasoma orientale | reverse complement strand
TGTGTGTGTGTGTGTGTGTGTGTGTGTGTGTGTGTGTGTGTGTGTGTGTGTGTGTGTGTGTGTGTGTGTGTTAAATCATTTTCAGTTGTCAATAAAAACCTTATAAGTGAGTAATCAACATTAAACACATTCGTTGTATGTATAATGATTAATTTCACTGTATGTATGATGACAATAAAAGCCCTATTCTCTTCTATTCTAAATAACGCCCAGAAAGGCAATTCAACAAAATTCACAGCCACCAACACACCAGCCCCAAAATAGTTAAAATTTATGTTTTAATGGCCACCAAACTTCCCTTTTTTCAGGAAATATGACTTGCCTCTTCCTCCAGCTTTAGATTTTTACAGCTAAATTGCAGGAGACCAAACGATTTAAAGTACAGAGAGGCAGTTGATGTAGGGATGACAGGGCTATTGGCAGCAGTGTTTGAATTCATACTTTTAAAAGGGTCATTTTAAAACTGTAATTTTGTTTTGCATTTTGACAACATTAAAAGAGTATTTCTACAACACAGTTCATTCAAGTGCTGCGGTACTCGCTGACGGCAAAACCAAGACTCTCTGAGATATTTTTAAAGCACTTTCACAAAGCACGCACCCTTTGTAAACATTTAACACCAAGATGGATATGAGAGATATTCATTTTTTATACACATAGAACCTCAAGCTCCATATCATCTTACTAAAAATATGAGACCTAAACATTTTCATGTTAATCAGGACGTAATATTGATTTGACCGATTGAATTTAACAAAGCTGTGGTTTCACCAAGTGTCCTCTAAAGCCACAAGTACTGGACAAGGACAAGACGGTTTTTCCCTTTCTCCATGTGTGTGATTAGAAGCCTTTGTTCTGGATGATATTTCTCAGTGATATTGTCTTGTTTTGAATGCACAATGTGTCACCAAGAAATGTATTGGGCTATTGGTTTTAACAACAGCAAACTTTTTCATAGGGAAAGCTGAGGTCGGTTACTTAAGTTGTAATGACGTGCTGCAGAAAGCCATTTAAAATGCAGAGGATAGAATTAAAATCCAGCCTACAGTCACGATGCTCAATACTCCTTCCCATGGGGCATACAGATTTAATCAATATACAGCTGAATGTAAATTGTGCACTGCACCAAATCCCACTCTTAAGACTCTATCGCATGCACTTTAGTTTGTTAGCTTTTCCAGAAGTAACTGATTCCCTGCAGCGCCTTCTGTTGTGCATTTTATCACTTTGAGAATGTGTGACCGTTCTTGTCAACTCTACCTCTGGCACTAATGAACGCAGGAGAAGATAGGGCCTGAATATAATGCTGGAGGAGCACAGAGGTCCTGCAATGTAGCTGACGTAAGGAGATCGCCGCAGATTTCATTGGAGGATCAGAAGGGTGTGGGGTGGGGGTGGGGGGGTGCATCTTGAATGGAAGAACGTGAGTTGGCCAAGGTCATAAGAATTAGATAAACAAAGGCAGGCCCAGATATCCTGTGGGAAAAACAAGATGTAATGAACAGCAGTTGCACCTTGCAACTTTTCAGTGTTAAGAGTGATAAGAGCCAAACCTTTTGCAGTAAGTCAGCGATATTTGGAGGATCATTGTAAGTTCTCGTCACACATTAAAAATGTTCAAAGTGACTAAAGTTTGTAAGCAGGAAAAAATATATGGGGGTATCAAACCCCACTCGATATGCATGTCTTGTTTTACCATCTGCATTTGTGAACTGAAGCAGCTTTGATGTGAGCTTATGCCTCTCAATGTATCTCCGCTGAAGCCCTTGATGTACCCTCTGTTACTGCTACAGCAGTGTTTGCATCGCTGACTTCGACAGCACAGAGGGAGTTTCACATGCCGTGCATCAGAATAATGCAGCGTCTCTCCCCCCATCAGCACATCTACAAACACAGACAGGATCCAAACCAGAGTATGACCGCAGGAACAAATCACACGAGTGGAAAAGCAAATTAGAAATTCGCAGCGGGCCGGCTTTTAGAGTGCACTGCCCCTGACGGTGCATGAGTCACCTCTCGGCTGCGCGGGTCAGGGAAAACAGCCTACTCAGCAAAGGTTGGCGTGGCTATCTATGTGCTTTAATGATCGCAGCTATCAAATGACATGAAAGATGTTAAACATTGCACCACAGCAGAGGCGAATAAATGCATTTGCCCAAAGGCAACGGGGAAGAATATATGATATTCTGTGATACCATGTTGCCAAAGCTGCAAGATGATACGTAAAACTTTGTGCTTCTTATCTTGTTATCCAGTGGCTGGTTTTACAAATTGGGAGTACATCAATGTAATCCCATAAAGGAGCGAGCTGGCTACTGTACAGAGGCTTGTATTTCTGCGATTCCTGCGTCGTCCTCTGTCAGTATCATTGACCTCTAGCGTGAGAAAGCATCACACTGACGTGACAGCCAACCCATTACTCGAGGACAGAAAGGTTTCCGAATGCCATGTGATTATGAAGTGCAGCACGCTGTTCGGGATCTAGCGAGCAGGAAACATCTTGTAAAGTCAGCAGGTAAGAAAAGCACCTATCAAGTTGTGATTTATAGATGAATGAAGTGTGACCTCTGTAAAGCACGGCGAGCAGGAAAATCCAGCTGAAACGTGGACACGCGATGTGGCTGCATCCTGCTGGCACCTGTATTAGCAGCTCACTTTACAGTTTGTGATTGCATTATCGATCATGAGATACTATATTTAATCTGGAGTGTAACATTTAGCTCCTGCATCCAAATACAGATATCAGTTATGGTGATAATCATGCAGCTGTTTGCTGTTTAGCCTTTTGAATACCTTACTTTTATGTAAGGCACAACTAATGACTCTTTTTTTTCCCCTTTGTGGTTTGCTTCCTTCAAATGCAATACATTTTTTTTCATTCTCATATGAATTGCCAAACGTCTGCTTTTGCTGCAAAGAATCGTTACCATATATCTCTGGAGAAATTTGCACCATGTAAATTATTGCACTGCAACAAAAATGTTATCCCAGAAAATACTCTATTACATAAGTGTCTTATCTTTTTTCTTTTTTTAATTTCCACTTTAAATGCAGGTATTTCATAAAATGGCACAATGATTCTGAGCTACAGGCAGTAAAAAAAAAAGAAGAAAAGGGACGAGACAAACACCATCTGACACCGTGAACAATCAGGACGTGATTGACAAAGCACAAATCTGGATTTACCAATTCATGCTTTTTAAAGCTAAAATCATGTTCAGTGGCGGAAACACATATTTTTCAAGATTCCCCAAATGAACCTATAATCTCTGTCTCATTTTCCCACCAACAGCTGAAAGCTCAGACGTATCAGGTGACATGAAACGGCCTCACATCCCCAGGCCTCCGGATCATGTGACAACAGTCTACCAGCATCCAAATCCTCTGGATCAAACGACATCATGTACACCAGCAAAGAAGCAATCACCTAAGTATGCTTATCCCAGGAGGGAGCACGAATGCTAATAAAGATGAACAATTCCAATCAGTTAATGTGGACGCATGTTATGACGGAGAGGTTTTTCACTAGTGAGGTGGGGAGCTAAATTATTTTGCCTTTGAGCAAATGCAAGGTTAACCACGGAGCTGAATTCCTCGAGGGGAATTAAAGATTTTAAAGGACCCAAATCCTTATCAATCCAATTTTGATTCTGCGGAGTGCTGAATGGCAACAACACATCAATTTTCACTGTTCGTTAACAAGGATTGTTGTGAGCCTCTTCTCACGTAAGCTCAGAGAGCCCTTGTGAGCTAAGACCTTCACACAGCGTCTGAGCCATAACACGAACTATCACTTAAGACTTAAATTCATGAGGTGGCTGCTTCTTATTTCCCATCAACAAAACCTTTAAATTATTTTGGATTTGTAAGGGGTTCTCTGGTCTTGGCTCATTCCAAAGAGAGAACCCTTGCTCAGGATGATAGTAAAGCAATTAGAGGCCTAGGTGGTCTGTGATCAGATGCTCCCCTTGGACCAGACTGAAGGGGTATTGTGGAGGGCAGTTGATAGGGGTAACAGAGACAGGAAGAAAAAGGGAGAAAAATCACCCAGGTGTAATTTACCGCACTGCGGAAATAGGCCACACAATGCTATGAATCGCTACTTCTTATTTCTACTAGAAATTAATTTTTAGAAAACTACAGGTTAAGTCACTGACGGATCCCATGAGAAAAAAGATAAATTAAGGCACAGTTATATTTTACATAGTGCATAGTTCAAGGTTTCCCCTTACATCAAATAAGCATGGGGTTAAACTCTATGGCTTTCTGCTTGGCTTCACCAATCACATAAGCATCAATATTTAAACCAACAACTCTACCCATTCTTGCAGCTGTTCATTCTTCATGATGGGAATTTGAATCTTAACATGAGTTTCAAGCCCACGTGAAAGCTAAACCCAACATCCGACCCCCCCCCCTTTCTTCTCTAATGCGTCAGCTGTGCAAAAAAATTAATTAATAAAATAAAAATGCCTGTTTCACACTCTTCCTGTGCATTTATGTAGTAAAACTCTGCCCTCTGCAGGACTTCAGCTGAACACTATTTATCTGGCCTGATCCTGACTGTGTCAAACCTTGCAAGAAGAAATCTATATCAGGGATTATTCATGATGGCGTGAATACAGGCGCGAGGAGAGTGGATCTGCGTGATTTCGGCCCCTGCTGGAGGATGATGCACGCGCGATCTAATGGGGGGGAGACACGAGAAGGAGCTGGGGTTGTTCGGGTCTGCCGTGATGGGATGCTCCTGAGCCTAAACAGCATATGGTGCCTCCCTGGGCATCAACACACATCCTACATGTCCAGCAACATGGCAGGCTGCAAGAGACACACACGCACGCATCACTTACGCAGCAGACACGCATACATATAACTACACAAAAATGCAAACGCCCACTTCCTTTCTTATTTGTCATGTAGAAAAATGAGTGTTTGTGTAATAAAGTAAAACCTTACATTTAAACCTCACAATACTTGGAGCTAGGGATGCACAGATATGAGGGTATCAGTGCTGGCTGATGTTTTCAGTGCTGACTGATATCAACATATCGACTTCCTTCTTCACCGAGGAGGGAATTAAATGACAATAACTCCTTTACTTGAATCTGTGTGATTTGACACTAGTAATGGGCTTGAGGAAAAAACTCACTAAGTTATAGCATTCTCACAATAGAAAATGATCAATTAGTCAGTCTACAAAAATAAACAGCAACTATTTGAAAGTCTTACAAAAAAAAAACAAATTAAACCTTTGCTGGAACCAGTTTCGTAAATAAGAGTGTTTCTTTCAGGTTTTGGTCCATTTTAAACGCTTAGACAGTCAGAAATGGGTATTTTCTATTGTGATTATCATTAATAAATCACTTATTATAAGAAATCAATCTAATCACAGTCCTAAAGCCTATGCAGTAAGCAACACTGTTTGCCAAAAATGAGTCACTGGTGGAAATTAGTAGTATCCGAATTTTGTTTTGAGGCGTTAGCTGGTAGCTAGGATATATTAGCATATATTTTGCTGTGTGTAAAATTTGTTTCCAGGAAATCAGTATCTGCTCATGACAATCAATCAGCAGTCAGTGTAATCTACAGAGCGTCCACAACTGTGCGCGTCAAATCCTGTGATTGATTAAGTTGTCTTGGGGCAGCCTTCTCTCTGTTCCATTCTTCATGCTTGACTTGCCCGCCATGGCCACCATTTTGATTCATACAAACATTACATCACCCTGCTGGTTGTCCTTCACTTGACCCCACACACTCAGGTGCTCAACGTGAACGTGGATTCCTCCTTGAAAATCAGCCAACATCATAATGAGAGGTTTTTATTGTGGCAGTGAGAGATCGAGGCTGTGTTTCTGCAACAGAAAACGTGCACGTGTGCGAGATGTTGGTTTTAGTGCTACATTTTGAGTAATCCTCAGCTGCGCACAGCGCCTGCTGCCCAAGTCTCTCCTCCTATCATAAATCATGTGGAAAAGTCAATAGAGTTGTTGGAATTTATGTGAGTTTGAGTCTTCTCTTTTGAGATGATTTGTTGTAGATGAGGGCCTGGAGTCCAACAATTCAGAGGCACAATTTATTTTCTTCAAATTGCCCACTGACAAGCAAGGACTCTGGACCAGAGGAAATCGCAACTACTGAGAGAAACTGAAAGAAGCATTGCAAGCTGTACAAACATGTAATAACCAGTTAGTTAAGTGTCAAAATGCATGATTTTTTTGTTAATTAACTAATTTTAGTACTGTGCAGTGTCAACATGCTGCTACAAGGTGTGTAACATGATGGTACTAAATACACCCGGGGCACAGAGCCTAAAGTGACCCCACCAGATGCCCTAACAGAGTGCACATAGACAGGCCTTGCTCCTGGGTCACAGCCCCGAGTCACGTTCTCAACATCTGCCATTCCCGCCACACAGCCTGTGGCATCAGTGGCATCACACATGGTCAGCTTCAAGTTTAGTGTCACATATAAGCACCTCCAACCGCTCCCCTAGTCCTTATCACCAACAGGACATCATCCATTTGACTGTTCTTACATAACAGACCTGCTTCACGTAAAGGAAATCATCTGCTCCAATCCCAGTGCTTCCCCATACCCCCACCACCACCACCACCACCTCTTACTCCTCCCCTCTCCTCCTTCAAATAAAGCATCCCATAGTGCTGGTTGTGATAAATCTCCTGCACCCACCCACCCCTGTGCACTGCTCCTCCCTCCTTTTCTCTCTCTTTTCACAGCCAGCCCTTGTGGTGTGTCCCACTCAGGTGCAGCCCTCCGCTCCCACTCTCTTGCACCTCCATTCCTTCATCACATGGGAACAATCTCCCTGTAACAGGCCCCTGAATATGCAGATTGGTTAATTCAGCTGCAGTTGCTCTCTCTGTAAATGCATCTGCAGCACTTTCCTAAGACTGAGCAGTGAATAAATGCTTACGCTGGGGCTTTTTAGGTGGCGGTTAGGGGGGGAGTGCCTCTGTCCATGGCAGATTGCAGCCAAGGATGGGATTTTAAGAGCGGAATAGGGCAAGCAGAACTAATAAGAGATTAGGCTTTGACCAGTGCAAACCTCAGGCCCAGCTAGTGACTGATCCTGATCAGTTAAGGAGTAATTAATTTAATTGTGCTTTTCATCTTGGCTTAGCTGCATCTCCTCCTGCTGATGCGGTTATAGCTTCTCTCTGCAGCTCACCTGGTTATAGCCTTTGCAGCAAACATTCCTTTAACATTTTTCCAAAACAGCTGAGAGTGCAGGAAAAACACTGCATTAAAAACAGATCTTTCCCAAAATCTACACACAGGAAACAGCAAGCTCAGTTGCACCAAGGCTACAAGGCATTTTCTGTGTGTCTGTAAAAGATGTTCTTTCCCAATGTCATGATGAAATGCAGCGCACACAAGGTGCCACATATTAAGGAACAATTCTGCACTGATGCGTGTGAAAATACACAGAGCAAAGATTGCAAAACCCATAGAAAAGCTAAATGTTTTATACTGTCAGAGACTGTATTTTTTTAGAACAACAAAGAAAAGTCACAGAGTGGGCAGATGCAAGAGAGCAGTGGTGTAAATAATAAAGAGAATAAGATTTTATGTTCCCTAAAAAAAAAAAAGAGTAGTAAAAACAAACAACACTGTTTTGCAAAAAAGTCTGTATTATTCATGAACATAGAAAAATAACTCCTGCCATACACAAAGGCATTTGTGCATAATACACAAAGGCGTTGGGTCCATAAAAGACTGTGGTTGACCCCCCCCCCCCCCCTCTATCTCTGTTATGCTTTCTGCAGCCTTAGCACTAAAATCTGATTCAAGCTTTCTGTGAACAAGTGCACTGCTTGCCAATACAAATGACAGCGGGAGTGGGCCAGGCGCCAAAGTCCTCCCCTGACTATCAAGAGAGAAAAGCAATCAAAAGAAGCAATCAATATAAACAAAGTCTTAACTACTATTGATTATTTAGCTCTACACTGATGGGCAATGATGGTTATGGACCTAAATTCATACACTCAGTTGATTAATATCTTTACTCGTGTGTAGAATCAGCCAAACGGGCAAGATTATGGGTAGAAAACGAATGCAGATCATCCAGAGGCTCAGTGGCAGTGTTGTGTCTGTAGTGACATTCCAGTAGGATGCAATGGAAACTGTTCCTCAGCTCAGCATCCTGCGGTGTCATCACTCACTGTAAGGCGGACCGTTACTTCCATCAGCTGCATTTGAGTTTTGGCAAGTCAGCAAGTTTTCCTCTATTGCACACACAGCCTGTGCAAAAGAAATATACCGCGGAGAGGCCAGGATCCCTTAGCTGAGCTCTCAGTCTCTGGTGAGATAGTGGCCACTTGAGCTGTTTGAAGTATCCTCTCTGAGTGGCAGGTCATAAAGACAAATGACAGCGTGGCCTGTGACTTACAGAGCGTGATAGGAAATGAGAATGCAGCGACACTACGCTGCTTTTTTATTCAGATGAAGGCTTAGGTTGGTTATGCATGGCTCAAAATCAAGGCCACCACTAATCTGTCAATTACAGCCTAAAAGCCTCCCACCATATCACCGCCAGGTTTGCTGGATGGGAACTGAATGTTGATTTTGTAATTACTTTCCAAATGTAGGTCTTTTGTTCAATCAATCATAACAATTCTTCTTTTTCCTTTTTTTTAAGTGTAGACACTGAGTGATATGTGCTGCTAATCTCACCATGGGGGAGTGTTTTCACTGCTTTTAGAAATGTTAATTAAATGGCTTTAGAGATACAAAAAAAAAAATCAGTTTGTCACTCAATTGGTCCCCACTTGCAACAGTGCATTTCAACTATTGGATTTCCTTTAAGCTGAAACCTACAGTACAGACTTCAGGCCAACAGTATCTCAGCAACTAGTTTACGGATTTATACAAAGGCAAATTTAATGCCGGTATCCCATGATAACCAGAGGATAAATAAGGATGAATCCTATTTTTTTCCTCATAATCCTCTGATTTTTACTGACTTTGAGGTTAGGATTTGTGGTTTTGGGTGAAATATCTCAACAATTATAGGACTGACTGCTGTGAAGTTCAGTTTGGATGAATTGCAGCAACACTGGGGATCCTCTGACCTTTCATGCAGCGCCATCCTTAAGTCAGACCGCTTCCATGAGCGCGACTAAGATGACTGGAGTTAAAGATAACCCCTCAAAATATTATTTTTGCCTACCAATTCTCGTATCAATAATTAAACCTGCTAGGAGATTTTCCTTTTATGAGGTGGAACAATTGAGCAGAATTCATAGTTAGGTCACTGCTGAGCTGCCAACACGATACAGTTCCCCTGAGGCTGAGGCCCTCCAGCAGTCTACTGCTGTGCCTGTGAACGCGTGCGTTACAACTGTGTTTGCTTTGATGTGTGCACATTCTGCTACTTTCTGCATTATTGTGCCTTTTGGATCAGAAAACACTTTCCAAAGACTTTAAAGATTTGAAAGCAGAACTGTGACGGGTTTCACTTTGAGCATTTCGGAACAGTTTGATGTATTCAACAACTGAGACACCTGCATGCTGAATATAACCGAGGAGGCAAGGTGTCTGTGTGTGTCTGTGTGTGTGTGTGTGTGAATACTGAAACTAAATGTATTTTTGAGTTAATCTAAGTGTTTTAATACATTACAATATTGTACTGTTCTTTTTGTTTGTTTGTTTTTAATATGTTGATTATGGTTGAGGAACAAAATGTTAACAGCTGCTACTGTACAATGCAATATGATGTAGGTTTTTTTTTTTTTTTGAAGCCAAGTCAAACTTGAGTCTCAAGCTGTTACTCGAGTCTGCCTCCATCTGTACACGGATGAGCACATGAAGACTGAGAAACTGTTCTGCTTTAATATTCAACAGTCTTTGGAGATAACAGTGGAAGCCCTGGGGTAATGATATACCTGCAAATAAACAGCTTACAGATGATAATTTCAGGAGGATTGCAGTCAGAAACTGTTACTATTGATTATCGTTGGCAAACTGTAATATTACAGCTGCAATCTGGCACATCCACATTCTAATATTTTATTGGAATTTTTGAAGGAAATTTCTAATCCAACGCTCATCTGCAACTAAAAAAACGTTCATCTTTAATTTAGGGGATGTATTGTCAAGCTCCTGTAATCCAGTTATAAATCAGTCGAGGAGCACAAATCACACCAGAAAGATGACCCCTTTTTTTTTCTCCATTATCCTCCATTATCCATTATTATCCTCTTGCTGCTTTAAAATGTATCTAATTTCATCAACAGTAGTACTGTTATTGTCAGTATTTGTAAATGGAAATAAGGAATTGCTGCAGAACTTAAGCAAGTTTTTCTAATTTAATCTTTTTTTTTTCCAGAGTGGTATTTCTCAGCTATCGTTTGTCAAAGCGTGATGTGAAGCTCACTGCTCGTGTGGATTTACCTCAGACAAATAGAGCCCAACTGTCCTTGTGCAGTCTTTGTTTGGTGTTAGAATACCTTACAGGGGCTGTAACGTGGATGTTTGGAGATTTTAAATAACTCCTTCCTGTAGTTGCCAAATTATTTGAAAATGTTTTGCACAGCAAAGTTTCTCTGTATTTGTTTTTTTTGTTTTTTTATTGCACGCTGAGACTGTAAATCACCAGATTCTGTGCTGGGTTGTGTCAGTTTGTTGTCTTGTTCGGGTTGTGCATCTTTGTCACAAAGTCATGTGAATGAGTGAATTTACTTACATTGGAGTCAAGGAGGTCAATGCTGTCCAAGCTCTTGCTCCTGTGAATGCGGCCCTTGATGCGGCGGAGTGATGGCTTGCCCTGACTGGTGCTCACGGAGGAGGCTGCTGTGTTGGAGCCCGCGGTAGGACTGGGGTGTATCCTGAGGTGAGCGCAGAGGGAGCAGGAGGAGAAGGAGGACAGAGAAAAACAGCAACACCACATCAGGGCAAATAAGCACACATCATGCATATTTTTAACACAGCGGGAGAAAGTGCCACAAGCAAGACTAAAGAAGACAAGGAAGTACACTTTAGTCATGTTTCTGCTTGTCAAAATGCCACAGCCCCCCTACAGGATAAAATGGCATTTTAAGAAATTTATAATAGGATTTAATTTCACAGAGACGCTGCAGGGAAGCAGTGCAGCTCCAAATACAGAAGGCCCATGCAACTCTGCAGGCCATGACAGCCAAACTATAGCTGGGTCGTGGTGAGATGCGGGGAGGAGGCACACTTGGCTGACCCATCACCAACGCTCTCATGAAATGAAATGTTGTACCCGTCGCAAATGACATACTTAAGCAACTGGAACCCTGCTGACCACACTGAAATCCTCTGCCTCTCATTCCCGTTGTGTTTCCCACGTTCATTTCTTAATTGCTGTGTAAATTGCTATAATCACCACAAAATGAATCAGCCAGGTGGGGGAGTGAATAAACCAATCACAGCCATCGCCTTTGTTTTAAGCCTTACCATATGTTGCTTTAGCAGCCCTTTCTGATAGGGCATATTAGTTGTGCTTATAAGTGTTAAAGCGTAATAGTGGCTTTATTAGTGGTTTATAACCAGCTACTAATGTGTTGTATGGAGGAAGTGAAATGTTTAGTAAATGTGGAAAGGCTAGCTTTATCTCCAGAGAAACTGGTGACTGAACACATCCTTGTGTTCAGGATGGTTACATCACTTTAATATCACACTGAAATGTACCAAAATCAATACAAGCTCACCCGCCCAGTCAGTTTATTAGATACACCTGTTCAACTGCTCGTTAACCCAAATTTCCAGTCACACGGCAGCAACACGGTGCATTTAAGCACGTAAACATGGTCAAGACGACCTGCTGAAGTTCAAACCGGACCTCAAAATGGGGAAGAAATGTGATTTAAGTGACTTTGAAGGTGGCATGGTTGCTGTTGCCAGATGAACTGGTTTGAGTATTTTAGAAACTGCTGATCTGCTGGGATTTTCCCATACATCTCTAGGGTTTACAGAGAATGGTCCAAAAAGCAGCAGTTCTCTGGGCGAAAATGCCTTGTTGATACCAGAGGAGAATGGCCAGACTGCTCTGGGCGACGTTCAGATTTTAGGGTCAGAATTTGGTGTAAACAGCATGAAAGCACGGATCCATCCTGCCTTGCATCAATGGTTCAGGCTACTGCTGGTGGTGTAGTGGTGTGGGGGATATTTTCTTGGCACACGTTGGGCCCCTTTGTACCAATTGAGCATCATTTAGCCACCACAGCCTA
>JAVDPK010002769.1:600001-623305 GCA_034780415.1 Cichlasoma orientale | reverse complement strand
TTCAGCAAAATTACAAAAACAAATGAGTTGGCTCTGTTTTATACAATTTATAATATAGTATATATACTATATACTATGATCAATCCATAATAAAAAATAATTTACCCTAGTATTTAAATCAGCAGCATATGTTGTTTCATAATTTTTCCAGTGCTGAATTAATTCAGTGCAGAAAAAGTTTCTCATGAATATACGAAGCTCATACAGCATATTGTAGCTCAAATTGCTGCTATTGTTACTGCCTCTTCTCTTCCCCGAGTCGCTCTTAATGAGGATTTAGCTAGGGCAATATTCAATGAGGTAAAATCCTGTCTACACAGTGCAGCTCAGAGAAAACAGATACCCATTAGCGAGCTCAGCAGCATCCTTGAGGAGCTCTGGAGGTTTGGAAGCTCAGCGGAGACATTATGAAAGAAAGGCATGAAGGAAAATGGGAAGGAAGAGAACATCACCATCCACTTTCTACCTGCATTAATTCAGTAGTTGCCTGAAGCATACTAAGGTGCTTACTGGCTGGAAATGCTAGTGTGAACCATTCAACAGTACGTGCAGTCAATTACTGCCGACCTCGGGTTGTTCTCGTAAACAATACAGCAAACATGACTAATGAGAAAAGCTGCTTGGATTGTATCACAGGCCTGGTGCAGTCCTGCGCATTCAGAGCCTCATTTCTTGGATCTTGATTCTGAAATGGATTTCGGCCAAAACACTTCGAGCCATAAAGGCACAGCGTAACATAGTGCCAGCAACTGTGCCGACTCAGATATAATGTGCGGTGAATTACTTTCTTCTTCTCTAACAAATATGCAGGTATAATGTTTCACTTGTGATCTGAGACAATATATAACACTGCGAGGGTTAATAATAGCCTCTCCTTTTCACTCGTGACATTTATGGGCACAGTTTAAGCTGCATGGATGGATGGATGGCATTTGGCACCCCGGAAATATTGCCAAAGTGATTGAAAGTCAAAAGAATGCTTTATAATTTTAAGACACATACTCATGGAGGTGGAATTTTAAAGGAGCAGTTCGACATTTGGGGAAATACTATAATATATACTATAATAAGATGGACCATTTTTTCTTGTCTGTTTCATATGTACAAAAAAATATATATCTTGCTGTAACTTCCTGGATCATTGCTGTCACCATCTTCCAACAAATATGAGCAGCGGGCCTTGCTGGCTCCTTGTAAACCACGACTTTTCATTTCATACTCCAACAAATGAAGTGTACGGCGCTTCAGAAGTGCTGGTGAACAGGTTTTCTTACGTTGGCTTTCTGTCCAGTTTTTATGCTAAGCAAGGTTTTTTCCCTGCATAGAGAAATTGCTCGCTGTCCCCAACATGGTAAAAAAACTTATAATAAAGGAGGAACCCCCAGTTACTGAACATCACGTTTCATAGGGGGTGTTCCTGAGATAGTCCTGAATGAATGGGACCCCATGGGGCTGCCAGTTTTAATCATGTTTTCAACAGAAGGGGGTTCAAGACAATAAGAGTAGTTCCGTTTGAGATTTTTCAAGGGGTTGTCGGCCTACATCACAGCACCATGAACCACTTTACAGCAGTCACCATTTTGGTCTCAGGCATCCAGCAGCAGCTGTTTATTATATGCACTTATATTGTGATTTAAGATAACTATTTTCCTAACATCTGCTGCAGTTATCGTTTGAAAACTGATCCCATCAAGGGAGTACACCCTGCCGTAAATCCTTTAGTGACCATTCAGCGTGCATTAGCTAAATGCTGGTGTTTGTATAGGCTAAACTAGCCTCCTAATGAAGACAACAGTAGTATTGTTAAGAGAACTATCTTGGCAGTGTCCTTTACAGTAATTACAACACATTTTCCTACAATGGGATTAGAATAGGTATTTCAATGACTCTTCATAGATTGGCCAAAGCCAAAGAAAAATCATTGTAATAAACAGTAAACAAAAAGCATTTTTAACTGTTTTTTACAAGTTTGGGATTATTTTGTCAAGTGTGGCGTATACTTTCTTTATGAAAGAGGAAACAAAAAAAAGAGAGTCCACAGATTTCTGTCAGGTAAGGTAATGCAGACTCATTACCTTTATTGTACTTATACAGTATTAAGTGGACCGATCATTTTTATGCAAGCAGAAACCCCCCCAAAGACCCATTATGAGCCAGGAAAAACCCTGCTAAGGTATTCTCACCAGCTGCAGGCTGCATATTAGGAGAAGACACATGAGAGTGTTATCAATGTTCTCAGCTAATGGCCAGCGAGAAAGCAAACGGGCAAATCTCCCAAAATGTTCAGAGGGACTGCATATGTTACTGAAAGGACTTTTTGTCACGTGTGATATTTTCTGCTGGTTCCAAATAGCTGTAAAGACTTAAATATGAATGAATCAATGCAGGATTTTTATCAATAAAAGCCTAAAAGGTATCCACAAGCATTCATTTGCTGCTTTGTTTAACAAACAGTTCCAAGTGCTTGATGCATGGCAAGTTAACAAAACAGCATGGCTCATCTTGGCTCTCGCATGATGAGAGTGTTGGAGACTTGGATCATTTGTAGCCTCTTACAACAAAGAAAATCCACTTCAAAAGGTAATGGAATAAGATCAATGCCAAGACCCCAGATGGCCAGATGACCACAACAGAGTATAATAATGTAGTTCACAAATAAGGTCAAGCAGATCCCTGATGCTATTACAAAGAAAGGACGGAGAACACACACGCATTAATCAGTTGCAGGACTTTCTGCCGTCCCCAGTTCCCTCTCTCTGGCTCTCTCAGTCTGCCTGGAGGAGCCATCAGGTACGATCAGCTCGAGCAATAATGGCTAGTGCTTAATCAGCAGGTCAATAGGCAATGTTTCGCTCCATTCCTCCCATCTTGGCCAGCGCTAATATAACCCTTAACAAGAAGAGCAATCCTGACCATTGTCTGCCACACACACAGTAAAGCACATAAAGAAAAACACACTTTAAGAGAAACACTTACACTCAGCTAACTCCAATAAAGCTCCAGCTAAATTAGGTATCTCTCTACACTTTTACCCCACTATCTTTGTGTTTTTGTTGTGCTATTTGGAGAAAAGGCACAGGTATAAATAAGATGAAGCATTACATAAACATAGTAGACTTGTTGTATTATCCCTACAGGCTTGCAACAGAGTGTAAAGTTCATTAAGTCAGGTTAATGCTAATCTTTGGCTGTGTGCAAGTAGGGAATGGGTTTTTTTTAAGGCTGCAGGCAAGAGGAACATCTGTTTGCAAAGACTAATCCTAATTTAGATAGATGCTGCTGCTATTCAGTCTTTATTAAAGGCAAGCAGAGCTGTGCCTCCTCTTACATGGCGCACGCAGCCGTTGGACGGCGGATGGTGTAAGTGTTCAGGCAGGGCGGTGTGTAATCTCACTGCCACATGCTGTGAGATCAGCAGCAGAACAGGAAGCTGTTCTGACCATTTGACCAGAAATGGGACCGAATTAACGCCGCAATTATGGAAAGAGCTCAAAACAGGATACTTGAACGATACAGTGAGCTGCTTCTGCATACAAATGCAAATGCCTTTTTTTTTTTTCTCCATTTAAACTGGTGTCACATCCTGTTGTGCATCTGCACAAAAATTGCATTTGTGAATGGAAAAGCATAATCAGTGGTGCCTTTTCAAATCCGTAGCAGGGAGATGAACAGAGCTGGCGGCGCAATCGTTTTCTTTAAGGAATTAGCCAATTATTCTCGATGCACAGTTACATCAAGGAGAAAAAGAGAAAAAGAGCCCATACATTTTATCTCCAGCTTTAACCAATTTTCTTCCAGTTTATAAGAACTAAACTGTTTTTTTTTTTTTTTAAAAAACAGTATTGATCTAAAAGATAAATGTAATTAACTTGATTGTGAAATAAAGGATAAAACATTAGGATATCTTTCTCAAAACCCTTGCAGAGAGAAGTCAGAAGTAACACAAATTACACTAAAAATAAAAAAAGAATGGAACGGTTACACAACATGTCTAAAATAATAATGTTTTTGCTCTTTTATGTTTAGGGTTTATAATTCACAAGGTAGCTATTTCTCTATGTGTACATATTTACTTGACAAAGTCACTATAGGCTACGTTTCTGACCCAAACCAATCAAATGAGGACACTGCAGCACATTCATTTGGTGCTTAAGAGGACATAGAAAACGACCTGTACACACTCCTTATGTATTTTTTTTTTTTTTTACAATAAACCCGATGAGGAATGAAAAAGAAGTGGAATACCTATTCCCTCTCATATGAATGATAAATGGCAGTTTTAGTAGTATCACTACTATTAATGTGACGGCTAGTACTACTAGTATTACTACTTCTGAAACTTTTGTGGAGCCTTTCCCAGCTGTCCCACAGAGACACGCAACCAGTCACGCTCACTCTCACATCTACGGACTGTTTAGGATCACCAGTTAACCTCAGCTAACACTCTCCGGACTGTGAGAGGAAGCTAGAGCATTTTGTGAGATGTGTAAATGTGTAAGCTCCACGCAGAGGGGCCCCAGCCAGCTGGTGGAGTCCTAGGATCTTCTTGTTGTGAGGCAGCAGTGCTAACCACTGCAGCACTGTGCTTGCAGGTTATGTTAATAACAATAAGAAATAGAAGCGTGATGTGTGGAGATATTCGTCCCAGATTGTGTATTTTATGTGCTTTTTATGTACTTGCTGATGTCTCGTCACATCAGTGTTTTGACTTTTTTCACATGTTATTATATATTCATTTGAAAATGCACTTCAATGAGTTTGTGAGCTCTTGGTGTATTTTCCCACCATCGTGGCAACCTTATGGTTTCCACAGGATTTGGCAGGTTAGTGAACACAGCAGCACAAATAAAATCTGGAAGGTGTTTGAGACCAAAAGGCTTTTGTCAAAGATGATTTAATGTTGAATGAAGTTTAAAAGCAGTGCACTGCACTGTAACGTGGCATCGACGAAATGCAACGTGCAACATGTGTAATTTAAATGCAGATCTCAAGCAAATCGGAATGATTAAAAGAAAAGCAGCACAGTAAAGAATTTAAACCCCTTTGACATGATTTGAAAAACTGTTAGGTGTGACAAAAAGCATGAGCATTACAGTGATCGGTGCGGCCCACTCAGTGACAAGCAGTGAAATAAAGTTTAGAAACAGAACACCACTGGTTATCTTCATGGCGACTCTTTGTTTCAGCTGCAGGGAGTTAGCTGTAAAAAAAAATTATTCAGTTTAACAAGGTTAGAGATCACTTTTAAGAGTTACACAACCACTTCAGCCTTTTGTATCGGTGCGCTGCCGTAGACGAGACAATAAAGAGCTTCTTCCAAAAATCTCCCTAAATACGGAGATCTAAGTATGAAAACAACAATAAGAGAAGAAACATGAAAGGAGCCCTCAGTCTGAGAGAAATAAATCCTTTATCTTCTTCCACGGGGGCAATTAGGCTAATAAGACGGTGACTAAGGAATATGATTAGCCAAAGAAACTGAAAGATAAAAAGCTGCATGTGGTAAGCGCCTGACTCCTGCTGAGGTTACAGCGGCACTTCATTGTTCATAAGGGATGGTGGCTGTAGTGAATCTTTGAATTAAGAGTACAGGGACACCTTATTGCTTCAAATTACTAACTACTAACTTTTGTTATACACATCTTGTTGTCATAACATGAAGTAATTTTATCTTAGAGATATTTTTTAAATTCTGGCTCTTTTGTCCTTGCCTCTCTCACCGAAATGGTTTAGTTTGGCTTAAAAGAGGTGATGATAACAGTTAAGCCTCTCGCACACACTGGAGCCATGCCAGTGTGAGCCACACTGTGCGATACATTTTGAATTTGTGTAAGACGCTATCAGAGTGGCATTGAGCCTATTGATTCCTAATTAACCATCTTTGCTTTCAGACAAGATGGTAATCCAGCTGTAATTAGGGATACTGTGTCGCACACGTTGGAGCCCCCCCGAAACAATCTACTTACAATGAGGAAAAGGAATGAAAAGAAGGGCAGCCTTGAAGTAAACAAATGAACAAGGCCGCAGGAGGAGAAAGAAAGAAAGCGAGTGAGAGGTGGTCACTGCGATATACTGTAGCATTCAGGCACACAGAGTAATGGGGACACTGAATAGGTGGGTAGACAAGACACAAAGACATGCTGAGAGCAGATCATGGAGGTAAAATGTTTAATGAGAGGTGTACAGAGGCCCGGCTGCAGCACAGGAAATAAAAACAGGAGAGAAACATGTTTCATGCTTTACATTTTATTAACTAGTTACAACACAGCATTGGGAACTGGAGTGAGGTTGGGGGAGGAGGGGTGATGTTTACCACATGATTAGCTTGATGATGACATTTCCAGTGACAACAGCTGTGCAGTGGAGGCCATACAGTACAATAAAGCACATGAAGTTGGGGATGGGGGGTGGAAGGGGGTAAAGAAAACCACGATGAAGCTATGACATCATCCTAACGCATTCAACTTTACAAACTAATGGAGGGGTAGGACAAGGCTAAAGAGCCACTTGTCTCCAAGCACGCACGCGCGCACAGTCACGCACGCACGCAAACTCCCAGCATGCGGAGTAGTTGCTTTGCCCACTGTGTATCGACCACCGTGGGTTTGTAATGATTGCAACATGGTGCAGACCGGCTGCAGTGGCTGACAGTAATATTATGTCATTTTCGGTGAGTGAGCCGGGCGCATTTTGGCTCCGTAACCCGCTCATCATTTGACGAGATGTGGGAGGCGACGGCTCGGCTCATCGCAGCCCCCCTTTCTCGCTCCCCAACCTGCATCACATCATCACCATCATCCGCACCAAGATTGATACTCACCACATACGCTTCCTGGGTGGAAGACAATGTTCTTTGTTGGAGGCGGTCACCCCCAGAGCCAGCTGCATAACAGTAATGTATTTCTGGTAATTCACCATGGTACTGTCCACCGCTACTAAAAATCCAACCCAAAGAAAAGCACAGGTGATCATATATTTCTTTATTCCCTGGCATCCGCCTCCGCTGCGTCTTCCATGCTCAGCATCACAACGCCATTTCCAGCGCTGAAGGACTGACAGCGAAAACACTCCCCAAGGAGCTGAGCGAAAGGTGCCGTACCGCTGCGACCCATGTCTGCAATGACACTCTGACCGTGTTTTAGCTCTGGCAAGCAGACCGCCGATCCATCCGAACTGTAATTTTTTTTTATGTCTTTTTTTTTTTTTAATGACTCCGGTCAGGATTTGGACATTATCTCCTTCCTCCTGCCTCCTCCTTCCTTTCCAGGGTTGGAAACACTCTCTTCAAAACGCTGCAGCGTCCAGGCGTCCGTGTGTGTGAGGTAGGGGAGAGAGTGTGTACAGTGTAGTCAGAGGGGAGGGGGGTCGGTAAGAGACTGATTCATTTAGAGATGTTCGGTTGTAGCATCTGTTTAGGAAGTCGAAAGTTTGTCTTTAATTACTTGTTAAGGGTTGCTTTTTTTTTGGAAAGTCGACTACCTTTGTGTTACGTAATACTTCCGGGAAGCAGTAATGACTTACAGGGGCGTAACTAGACATTCAGCGCTCCCTGAGTAACCCTCCCTCCCGTGATAGATTAATGATGGCTGAAATCCCTTTTGGTTTTTCAATGTCAGGGTCGGGGTGTGCTGGATAACTAGGCATGCCTCCACCAATTTTATTGCATTTTAAAAAAATAAAAAAACAAAACAAAAACACACAACTGATAGTTTTACGCAGCTGTTTATGCATCCACGAGGGTCCAAATTGGTTTGAGTGATACAAAAACGGTGAGAGCAAAGCTCCATGTGGACCAGTTACCCATGCACCCTTCAGGCGGACTTATAAAAAGTATGGCAGAAATGACTACTGATCCATGGTGTCTGCAGCTGCCACTGTCCGAATCCACAACCAAGCATAATCCCCATCTTACTAAATAAATGATGACATATGGGAAACATGTGACATCCAGATAAACTTCTATTCCACTAAAAAGCAGAGGCTGATTAATTCAGCAGACTGTCTACATGGCTACACTGTCACACACCCATGATGATGCAGCTTGACTCAGTGTCTTGCCCAAGGAGTTTTCGACATGTGGACAGGAAAATCGACATCCCTTCACTTATTGGACGATCTGTTCTACCTCCTGAGCCTCAGTCACCCCTCGGGGAAAAAAAGACCAATGAGAGCACTCAGACAGAAATGCCATATTTTCATTATGCTTTAGGTCTGCCTGACCCCAAATAGTTTCAACCCACTGCTTGAGGTCTAACATTGTCTTGCACGCCCTCTGCTTCTGAAATGATTTAATGTCACCTAGCTGGAGAAGTAGTGCTACTATTAGACTAATATTCAAATAGCACTAAAAAGAAAATGTTCTTGACTGATTTTCTGAACATTTTGTAAAAATTGGAGCTAAATTTCAATAGGAACCTGCTGTTTGTGTCTGTATAGCTACTGAGTCATATAGAACAGTGCTTGAGTCGAAGGCAACCGGACTTCTTTTAGGTTCTTAAAGATGTTTCACCTCCCATCTGAAAGGCTCTGTCAGTTCTGAAAGTTGATGGGGAGACCCAGGTATTTAACTTATACTGGGGCTGTCACCTTGGAGGTGGACCTGGAATTCCAGGACACGACAGGAGTCATCATTAGTAGCAGAGAAAAGCCTGTATCTGCTTACACTTCAGCATAAACTGTATATAGTTTAGTGGGAAATTTTACTGCAAGGCTTACTTACGAGTACTGAACATTTTCCAGAGTTTCCATCTCATGTCGTGCCCTTTATCAGATCATTTTGAGTAAAAACAGCCAAGCCCTACTCATTCATTCAAGTGAATGCAACCATCAACTGCCTTTTTGGTTATTCTTGTAAAATGCAACAAAAAGCAATGGAGAGAATCACACCTAATGGCAGCTTTGAGTATCCGGTACAGTTTTCGGTGTTTGGGCTGTAGGAAGAAAGTGAGCGCCCAGATGTAATGCGTGCAAGCTGACTGAGCCCAGTGAGGCTGCACTTTGAAAAGCACACCATGACAGAATGAGCTAACACTAACCCAGGTGATTAGTGATGTGTGTTCACAATTTACACTTGTCCTTCATACAGTGCGGATACACAGAGAAGCCTGTAGCAGCTGTCACAGTTGCTCATAACACTCGGTGCACAGTTAGATCAAAGAGCAAGACTGAAGATTACAACAAAATCATCAGTTCTGTGTCCACTTAACCCAATTTGCACATAAAGCACGTGAAGCCCGGATATTCACTACAATATTAAACACAGTATGAACTCATTTTATTGGACTTTTTCACCGGAGACACGCCTCGTATTTATTTTATTGAACTTCTTTCCTGGGAATTATTACTCTCGGTTATATTTCCATCACTGGGTTATGAATTCTGTGAACTCCTACCTGTTACAACCACATTATTTTTAACTGGCTTTTCCCCGCTGGTACATTTTCACATCACAGCCAGCGATCAGTCATTCAAAATGATTTATGTCTCTTTTCGTTTTTATTTTTCGAGAAACATTTTTTAAAATTGTTTTATTGGTAATGCCCAATACCGAAATGGACATTATGGTATTTTAACTAAAGCTTTCATTGCAGTTCATTAGGTAGCATTTATTCTTTCTAAATAATACATTACTTCAGTTTAAGTTATCAGATGTAAAAGTGACATTTAAAAAAAAATTTTTTTGCCTTTTTGATTATGTTTGTGACGGTTAAATTCAAGTTAAGAGTGATCGCAGTAGCTCTGCCTCAGTGGACTGTGCCCACACCACCTGTCATTAGCAGCAAACAGACACTGGCGTGGGTTGTTTTTCAGTCAATAGACTGACACGGAGGTGCCGTTCTAAGCTTCAGAGTAAGTCGATTAGTCTAGACTTTGGAGTCTTAGAGGACACCTGAGTTTCTGAACTGCGCTTCCCACCCTCACCAGACCAGACAGAAACAAAAGATAAATGGAAACTGGTGATTTTATACTATATATATAACATATATATAAAACAGAAAAAATAGATCATTTAACCACTGTGATAAAGGCATTAACTAATTTATTAATTTATATTTAAAAAAAGTCTGAATGAAAATCCACTTCAGCAACTTTTTTATCATCCAAATGATTTCCACCATACAGCCAAACAGACAGAGCATGACACTAAAACTGCCAGTGTCAGGGGAGCAAATCCCACTGTGGCCAACGCTGCTAAAAATGTTTGCACCCATGATGCCGTACGCTCTGTCCACCAAAGTATCCTAAACCTACCGAACTGACAGAGTGAAACTCACTTTGGCAAGTGCACGGTGACATTGCATGTGCAAAAGGAGAATGGGCAGAGATGTAAAAAGAAACATCTTTGTAGATTAGGTGAGACGACATCCTCGCTTCTAAAGTAAATGTTCATACGGGGTAAGATGTTTTAGAAATAGCAGGATTTACAACAGGGCTGACACACTGAAAATGAACATCAGGCGTATTCTGAAATGTAAAACAGCCCTTTTGGTGGTTGCCAGCTACTTACTTCTGGGTGACTGGAAGCAGAAAAGCCTTCAGGGCTTTAAAGGAACCTAAATTCACCCAGTGCTCATACATCCATAAATTCATTCATCCAGTACCTGCTGATGAAAAGCCTTCAGTGTGCATAAAGTAAATATGATTTACTTTTAAAAATAAAACAGTGTATGTATAGACATCTAATACACCTGCAAAGGCCTGAAACAAGCCTGGCTCCTGCACAGGTTTCTGTTGCTGACAGAATATACAATAAGATATCAGTTCAGTTCAGATTTTATATGCCGCTATAGGCATAAACGTTTACATCCAGCGGCCTCGTATTTCAAATATATTTAGTCTGATTCAAGTATTTTAAAGTCGATATATTTCAGTTTGATTAATTTTAGGCCAGTAGAGTGCATGGACCTCATACATCACAGTCATTTACACCAAGAGTTTATCTATTTTTATGGAAATCATCCAGTAAATCTCATTTTAACAAAAGCACATAATTTCCCAATAATGACATTAAAATAGACGCAAAATTACCAAATGTGTAATAATGCAGTTTTTGTCTTTAACTCGTGACACTGAAGATAGTCTGTTTTGAAAATACATTGACTAAACTGTGTGTAATTAGAAAACAGCATAAACAGTAATTTTAAAAGGATTTGTTAGCTGGGGCCTTTCTGTGTGGAGTTTTTGTGCCTGTGTGGGTTTACTCTCGCTTCCTCCTGCAGTCCAAAGGCATTAGTTTAACTGGTGATTCTAAAATGGCTGTAGGTGTAAATGTGAGCGCGAATGGCTGCGATAGATTGTTGAGCTGTCCGCAGGGTCTACCCCATTCTCACCCTATGATAGCTGGGATGGGCTCCAGCCCAGCTGTGACCTTGAATCGACTACTGTAAGTGGAAGAAAATGGATGGGTGGACTCTTAGTGGCACCTCGCTGTAGATTTTGTAGGGTAATTCAGTTTCTTATATGCACATTAAATCCAGGCTGGCAATATAGTATCTCTGCGTCCTGTTCGTAGCATCTTGGATCCTGTCAACAGTCAGCTAATACACCGATAATGGAATCATCAGAGTTGCGCTCCAAAAAACCCACCAGCAAAGCACTGTGTCGCCTCCCATTGACAAGGACGCCACTCAGATAACTCCCCTGATTAATCAGACGCTGCACATCATCATTATCAGGCATGTAAGACACAGCAGCCATTAAATGATGGGAAAACTGCCGAGAACACACACACACTACCAAAGAGTCTCTCTCTCTCTCTCTCTCTCTCTCTTTCTGTTTTTTTTCCCATGTGCATGGAAACCAGTGGTAGTGTGTCAGTGGGGAAGCACTAACACAGCAGTGGGTCAGTGTTTGTGCTGCAGTCTGAAGCCCACTGCATTTCCTTACACACTCCACTGCAGCACTTTGATTTCACACCGGCATCCCCCCCCCCCCCCTGCATCTCCACAGAGGAGCCTGCCCCATCATTACCCTTCTCACATGAGAACCCACTGCTGACATCTCTTATTGTGTGCCACACATTCACACACGGCGACACCAGCGCGCTCACACAGACACACACACACAGGAGGTACACGTGTGAGCTAATAACACACGTAAGTACTTTTTTTTTTTTTTTTTTTTTTAGCAAGTAAATAGGACACACGGGGCTGCCCTTCTTTCTTGTGTCCTTACACTTGCTTGTCCACTTCTTTCTGTACAGCAGACTCAAAGCTGGTTTGTAGGACTCGGAAGCTGCTCCCCGAGGAGACAAACCTGGACAAAAGCCCTGAGAACCACTACCGCTGTAACACTGTGATTTATTACTTTTGCACCAAACAAAGAGGAGTTCACAGAGAAAGTCCTCTTCACATGAATGCACTGCACCAAGAAGACCAAGAGTAATGAAACACTCACACACACACACACACACACACACACACCCACACACACACACACACACACACACACACACACAGTCACACCTCAGCGCTGTCGCAGTGCTTTCTCTCTGTGTACCATGAGGTGAGTCATCAGCACGGAGAAGCATAACCTCACAGCTCCAGCTAATCTCTGCTCTCCTCCTCCACCTCCTCTTCAACCTGCCAGCATCTCATTTTCTCCACTTATGGATGAAAGCATGGTGACTTACATCATCGCTGCCGGCTCACATACAGATATAAGGCCTCAGATCCAAACACACGACCAGCACATCCTGGGTAATCGTCTCATTTTCCATAGGGGGGATGCGATATATCCAGGTTTTTAAACTTGCCAGTTACCCAGTAAACATTTCTGCACATTCATGGGTTGATTCCACTTAACTTTGACCTTTAGTTTGGGCTAAGACGCCTTTAGCATGTTCGCGCTCAGATGAGTGGTCAAGAGGTTTTAAATGTTCATTTCAAAAAGAACCATAGCCGCATATTGCAAACAATCTGGCAACCAGCGGCCTTTAAACTGGATTCGGCAAGCTTCACATCATTTCCTGCACCTTCCTGCAAAGAGCACTCAGGTTCTTTGTGCCCTTTAAGGCAGGAGCCTGGAGATGTGATTAAATGCTGCATGTTCACTCTCAGTCAGCAGGATACTGACCAGAGGCACAAAAAGCCCGACTAATAAACACAGTGCCTCTTTGAGCCCACAGAGCTGACAATCAATCTGCTCTTCTGCTGTGGATCAGAGAAAGTGTTCAGAGAGTAAAGGTGAAAAAAAAAAAAAGAACCTCACATGATTTTACACGGTTCAAACAAGAGGAAGATATTCCCAGGTTGCCTCCACATTTATAACAAGCCAGGCAGGAGTCATGCTTCACGCTGTCACACAGGGACACATGCTGGCACAGAATTTTTGAAACCAAGCATCCATCACTCGAGGCGGTTTCTGTCCTACTTCTTCTAAAAGTGAATAAACAAAAGATTATATTAAGCTTTTTTATCCTGATACGCATGCAGACAGCGTTCGCTGACACTTGACTCGCCAACTGTAAGAACATTAGCATTACAAAAGACAAGTGCAGAGAAAACAAGCCTTTCATAAAACCTACAGATACATGTCGGAGACGTCAGTGTGCAAGGAGCATCTCCACACGTGCAGCTGCACTGAACAGTCTCAGGTGAATGCACAAACAAAGCATCAAACCCTGAAATTCAATTTTAAGAGGACTTACATTGGCTTGTTGGCGTACTGCATCTCCTGTGGAGGCTCTGTGGCCATTCTGGCTGTGTGTGCTGTTATGTTGTTTAGTGTGTTGGTTTGTTTCTGTCAGCCTGTCTGTGTGTGTATGTGTATGTGTCTGTGTGTGTGTGTGTGTGTGTGTGTGTGTGTCAGTGCCCAGGGCCAAACCACTGGGATGGCTGTCCCCATGCTGACTTAGCTGTCATACATTAAAAAGGAACGGCCCAGGGAGCATATCAGCTTGCCTGTCCCATCACTTGAAGCTTCACATCCCCCCCCCCCCCCCCACACACACACACATACACATACATACACATAAACACACGCCCCTACCCATTCATCCATGCAACCTCTCAAACACACACACACACACACTGTGAAATATTTCCTGCCCCACCCCCGCCACAGTGCAAGCTGGGCTAAGGATGCTCTCCAGAGGTCTACACACACACACACACACACACACACACACACCCAGAAAGACCGTCACTCAGTCATGACGCATTCAAAAGGGTTGACACACACACACAGTGACAAAAAAACTGTCTCGCAGGACTCTGTCTACCAGACGTTGCTCTCTTACATACAAAAAAAAAAAAAACCCAGCAGAGGTCATTTTATGCTCCTCTTTTTGCAGCTTTATTTTTAGTGGCTCAGGAACTGTTTCAGTGCTCCATTGCTTGGATCATTCCTAAACGTATTCCCTCATAGAGCACTGCCAAAGATTGTTAGGATGAAATGCAGAGGTGTTCAATCTGTTAGCTACAAATGCCAAAGCACAAAGCTTATAAGATTTTGAAAGATCATTTCATATAGTTTTTTTTTTTTTGTTGGACTCTCTTGGAGCCATTTCTAAACAACTGCAGATTCCAGGATCATCAGTTCAAACATCTGTAAGTGAGTACACGTTATCCAGATGTTCACCACTTTGCCAAGTAAGAAGATCCAAACTGTCACCCTCAGATGAGAGGAAATTGGTCTGGATGTTCAGGAACCACCAAGGCTCAAGTCTGCCATGAACTGGAAACTGCTGGAACACCAGCGTCACTGTCCACAGTGAAGTGAGTTTTACATCGCCATGGGCTGAGTGGGAGCCGAGCACGAAAGAACTCCCCGCTCCAAAATTAACAACTTCACGCTCAACTGAAATTTGCAGCTGCCTGGTGGCGGTAGTATCATGCTCTGGAGCTGTTCTGCTGTCAGTGGTACTGGTATATATTTGACCCTGTAGGTATAATTATGGCCCTGTTTGGATTTGGGAAAATTTAAACTAAATTCAAACTTGTGCACCAATTCTTGCTTTTTAAAGTCATTAAATATGTAAAAGGAAAAAGAACAGTTCAAAGAAATCATTAAAAGGCCCAAATTACCATGACATTCATGCAAATAATGGATATAGTTTAACTTCTGAGCACAACTGTATAGAAGCATCTGCATTTGTATTGTTTCTTCACTCTTTTAGCCACACCTTTTAGTTTATCCTCCATCTGAATGTTTCAAACATGGAAGGATGATTTCATCTTCTCATAGCCCATCATGCAGTTCAGCAGAAATTAAACTCAACATGACATCATTAATATGTAAAGCAGCTCTCACCTGGAGTCAAACATGGGGTCGGTGTACATAGGAGGCGAGCACAGAGGTGGCTCTCCCGGGCTGTTCGGGGGCACGGGGAGGCCCCCTTTCCTGCCCCGTCCTGAGACACCATCTGTAGGGAAAGATTAATCTTTTAGCCGCTTTTTACGATTTGGTTGATTTGCACCTCTTTCTCTCTGACCCGGTGTGCGAGCAGGAGAATTCACAAGTTGTTAATTGTGGGAAAATAGCCACACGTAAGGAAGACACTCACTTGGCTTTGTGAGAATGTGTGTTATGTAAAAGAATATTAATCTGGAATAGTGCGGCACAGACAAGGCCCCGCAGACCGCACCCACGTTGAGGCCATATGTTGTCAGAGGCTAGTTAGGAACGCTGGCAGCTCAGTAATCCCCTCAGCCACCCAGATTTAAGAAGCTATTTTTGCTTGCTCTTAGTCTGTTGTGCTGGATTACTGCAAAGTAGTTTGATTTTCTTTGTGTTGTTTTCAACTTTCATATGTATATATAATCAAAACTTTTGAACGTATAAGTAAAAAGCAGCCACGGATCGATGAGCTGGAGCTCCTCTGCTATTTGAAATGCACGCTGAACTGGTTTTAATAGAAAGCCCCTCTATCACCTTTAATTTTTGTGCTGGTTAACGATGTAATTAGAGGCTAAATAAGGTCTGTACCTTCTCCATCCAACAGAAAGCAGGTTAACAGGTGAGGACAAACTTCCTCCAAAACAGAGCAGAATGAGCAGAATGCAGCTGGCCCCTTCGAGGACAGATGGTCCAGGAATATCTCTGTCCGCTTCTTGTTGGACTCCTGTCCCAGGATCTCCTTGTACTCCCCCAGTGAGAAAACCTTATCATACACTAGGTAAGGAAGCACGCTGTTGACATCCAGCTCGCTCAGGATCTTTTCTCTGTGCTGTTGGAGAATCTTAGCTGCCCATCTCTTCTTCCTGGCGCATGGCCTCCTGCCAGACCTCTGTTGCTGCCTTCTTTGCCTCTTCGCGAACCACCTCTTGGTGCCACTGCCAAACATCTTCAAGTTGAGGAAACCCACCAAAACTTCTTCCACTGCGCTGTCAAAATAGTTCCCAAAGGAGGGGAGGTGCATATTTCATGCCAGTGAAGAGACCACGCCGCATATTTCTTCAAGCCTCTCTTTGTTGTTGTCTGAGTCGTTTATCTGGGGCAGGAAGAGACAATCTGGACAGTAGCTGATTTCTAGCTGGGTACTTAGCGACACTAAGAAGATTAACAGACTCTTAAGTACACCAATGCACATTGCTCACCAGCGCTTAGACATCCTCAACATATTTTGCATTATTTTCCTGTCTCGTCGGAAGATCAAACATTTACTTAAGTATTCATTTAATATCAGCATGGCCCATTTAATTAAAAATGTGTCTAACTAGTTTTTCTGTTCCGTTACAGCCTTGAAGATAATTTAGAACAACCATGTCAAAGACTCCACAGTTATTTTGGGTTGTGCTGACTAGCCTAGAAATCACCAGGGACTTTCAAAACAAGGAGTGCGAGAGTCAAATCCTCAATCCATCGAGGAAAATTGTGTAAAGTGAATAAGAAGTACCGTTAAGCTGAGTAAGACAGGAGGCACTCAGCAGTCCACTGAGCAGGAACTCTCCAACAACTCACCTTCCCGGTTATTGCCGTGAATGTGACACCCGATTCAAACAAGATTAGAACATTTCGTCATGGGCATTGACCCGTGACATTTGGCGTTAGTCCCGCTTAAGGAAAAGCATTAACATATAATATGGAAAAAGGGTGTTTCAAGGGGAGCTTAATGTATCTCAATGAAAATCTATAAAAATAAAAAATAAAAAGACTAATGCAGCACAAACCGATATGACCTTGAAGTGGGTTTTAACCAGGTGCTGTGGGAAAAGAATTAGTCTTTACCAGAAGAGGGTGCTATTTGATCAGTGACTCCAGTATATGTGGCCATAGCTTGCTTTCATCAAATATTCATCAGGACCAGAAATGTTCCAAGAGTCATTTATTGCCATATTTAAAAATATGGATAAAGATACATCTTTTTAAAAGATGATACATAACAGGGGCTGTGGCAGAGATTATTTTTATAGCGGTCAGGCTGAGCTCATTACTCACATTGGGGTGGAATAGAAAATGAGGTTCTTGTTTTCTGTGTTGCTGTAGGCTAAATAATCTTTTTTTTTGGGTCACTTAGTATTATCATTAGTCTAAGCAGGCACGACTTGCATCTGGACATGCAGCATGAGAGCATATAAAGTTTTTTTTTTTAATGTAAACCTTATTTGATTAAAAAACAGGGAACATTTGATAAAGTTAATCTTTTCTAATTGTTGATAAAGTTCATAGGATATTTTCAGTTTAACTGGGTGGTCGCTCTGTTAAAATGTATCTGTATTAGAAGTTCAGCTAGAAAAATGTGTTCTTATTCTTCATCACCAGTTGTGTTCAGTGGCCGGGACTTTAGTCTGCGGTGGTCACGACCTCAGCTCACACCCTGGAAGAGGTTACTGAGCTTACTGCAACTTACTGCTGATGTAATTATCAATTTCTTATAATAAATAAATAAATCAATAACATGCATTAAAATTACCACTGTTTTCTTTATCTTTAAATGTTTAAAACTTCATCAAGAAATATTTTGAGGATTCACAGCAGAAAAACTAAAAATACACGCTAACACTCATATTTCTGCCTTCTTACCAAAACACGTAAGACACAGCATATCTCTCCTGTTCTGGCCTCCCTTCACTGGCTTCCCGTGCGTTTTAGGATTGATTTTAACAGTTTATTGTATGTTTTTAAAACCAGGTTGGCTCTATTGTATCTTGCTGATCGCTTAACGCCTTATGTTCCTTCAAGGTCACTGAGATCTGCTGACCAGCTACATCTTGGTGTTCCAAAAACTAGACTTAAGAGCGTGCACTTTTTTATAGTATGCCATTTATTCTTTTCAACCTGGAGTGAGAGCGTAAGTATTTAGGCTGTTGTATTATCTTTTGTATTTTTGTGATTCTCTGGATATATACAGTATATTGATGTGTGTGTGCATGTGTGTGCATGTGTGTGCATGGTGTAGCTCTTATTTTATTGTGTAACCCTTAGTTTCATGTGCAGCACTTAGGACGACTTTGTCGTTTTAAATGTGCTTTATAGAGAAATTTGGTTTCGATTTGGATTGGACAAATGGTCATTAAGACTTAATAATTTTATTAATTAAATCCTGTTAGATAAGATGGTTTTGAACAGCCTGTTTTATTATCTACAGATGGAAAACAACTGGCTGGATTGAAGGAAATACCTCAAAAGATTTTTTTTTCTTTTTTTTTTTGTTGTTGTTGTTAAATACTCACTTGATTTGACAGGGATTTCCTGCACTGATGTATTAGTTTTGTGCGTTCACACTCACTCAGCCACTGCAGCAGCACTAGTTGCCTGTGGGTCCTCCTCAGTAATGACAGAGAAGGATTTGGCCAGTTACACGCACACAGTTCTTTCCTTGTATTAAGCACAGGAAGAAATGCTCTGCTGTGTTGCCTGGCTGTGGAGCACTGACTCTTTCTCTTCCTCTGTCACACTGCACAGCCACATGCTGCCCTGTGCACTTACAGCACTCTGTTCCAGTCCCACATCTGCTATATGAGGAAAGAGGTTAAGTAGCAGATGCATGCCAGGTGTCCCACTCTTTGCAGCACTGCAACTCAAACCATTCTGCCCCACCTTTCCCACCTACAGCTAAGCCAGAGAACCATGGAGCCATCGGAAGATGGGTAAACTGTGGTCATAAAGGGACGGGCACGGTCAGCAACAACACTCAGGTAGGCTGTCGGGTTTAAACGATGCTCATCAGACCAGGCAATGTTTTTCTAGTCTTCTATTGTCCAGTTTTGGTGAGTTGCACCCTCAGTTTTCTGTTCTGAGCTGAGAGGAGTGGCTGCTGTAGCTCATCTGCTTCAAGGTTCAGCATGTTGTGCATGCAAAGATGCTCTTCTGCATACCTCAGCTGCAGTGAGTGGTTATTTGAGTTACTGTTGCCTTTCTCTTAGCTCAAAGCAGTGGGGCCATTATCCTCTGACTTCTGGCATCAGCAAGGCATTTTCTCCCAGAAAACTGACACTCACTGGATATTTCCTCTTTTTCTGACCACTCTCTTTAAACCCTAGAGATGGTTGTGTGGGGAAAATCTCAGCAGATCAGCAGTTTCTGAAATACTCAGACCAGCTCGTCTGGCACCAGCAACCACCTTCAAAGTCACTTAAATCCCCTTTCTTCCCCATTCTGCTGCTTTTGGTGGGTTCAGTGGGTTGTCTTGCTCATGTCTACATACCTAAATGCACCGAGTCGCTCCCATGTGACTGGCTGATTAGATATTAGAGTTTAAATACGATCTGTATTCTAATACAATCAAAGTTCAGTATCAGTAACTAAGCACATTGCATCAGGTATATTTTTCAAGTCCCGAATCACAAAAGTTGATTGTGTCTCTTAGGCACATTCCTGTGGTGGAAAAACACATTGCCCTCTCATTTGCGGTCACCTCATTTAAGTCATACACAGATAAACCGCACAGCTCCTTATCTTATTGCCCAATAGCCATTCAATGTTGCATTTTAAAAGTCTGACTGTATGTTCTGTATTGATAAAAGGCATCAAATGGTCATGTGCACGTCTGCATTAGTGCATCAAAGGTCACGGAGAGTGTTTAGCAACTTTGGTGTTATGGCCGAGAGATTTCGTCAGTCTTAGTCAGCCCTTAATGAGCTCACGTGAGCCACGAGTGAGTAGATCAGCTAAAGGGCTGTGACGGAAGAGCAGGGGAACCTAAGGAAAGACCTTCGCGCTGAGGTAAACAACTCACACCAAGAACCACTCAGACACACACTCACGCTGACAGAAAAAGAAAGAGCATGAGATACAGTAGAGTTAGAGAAAAGAAAGAAAAGGAGGCAGGCCAGCCAGGAAGACTTGGGGAACATGGCACTTTATACCCTCTCTTTATTATCTCACGGTGTCTTGGATCAAGAACCCACAGGATCAGACCAGATGTTACCAAACATAGTGATAAAACCAAACAATAAAACAAGAACTTATAATGATCTTTGAGTCCTACAGAACCACCTGGAGACCTGTCCACTGCCTTTCGATTGGTGGGATCTGGGATAGGCTCCAGCCTCCTTATGACCGATGGATGGATGGATGGATGGATGGATGGATGGATGGATGGATGGATGGATGGATGGATGGATGGATGGATGGATGGATCTTTGAGCTTTCTGTCTGTCCCACAGGAGCTGTTTATTAAGGAGTTGACAGATGGGATGAATGAATGTTTGTAATGGGAGAATTCAACACAGGGGAAGGATCAGACAAAAAATGCTGCTGTCCTGCCAAACTGTGGACTGCTCAGAAATGTCTTGTGGAGTGGGAGGGTGTCAGTGTTCCTATGTATGAGTGAAATGAAAGTAAAGCACAATTAAGGTCAGAAAAAGATTGCAATCGTGTCAATAAAAGTATTAAATTTAGGTCTGTAAATGGACATGAATAATGATCTTCTGAAAATCCAACCAACTCACCACCCCAGTCTCTACAGCTATAAGGCACCGATGACACTAGCAATCATAAAAGACGTCATATGAGAGGATATTTCACCACAATCTGTGTAGGCGAGTCTGACGTGACAAACATTTAAACAAACATTTGCAAGCAAGGCAGTCGCTAATTCTTACTTTATCATGAAGAAAAACATAACACCATAGATGCACAGATTTAAGTTCTGCTAAAAAAAAAAAATAGCTCAGATTAGCAGTATTTTAAGATGTAAATACGTTTTGGTCAAACAATCGTTTATTAGCCTAGCTTAATCTAACAGAAAGGAAGGGTACAGGAAGGTTTTTTATTTGTTACACAGTTCTAAGATTATTTACCCAGTCTTAGTGTTTTTGTGGCTACTCCCTGCTTTTGTAGAGCACTGAGAGGCACAATTACATCAACACTGACCGTCGCAAAATGTGACATGCAGTTTGGATCACTTCGACTCAGCTGAGTTTTAAGCATTTCATGTAAAGAAATGCATTTTAAAGCATGTGCAATAACTAGCATTGTCAGTTGCATCTCTTTGCTGTCTAGATGAATAATTCCAAATGAAAGGCTTTTCAATTATCAGCAACAGTATGTTTTTTTCCCTAAGATCACAACCTCAGGGTAAGGCTGCATGCTTACTGTTTAAACAAAGCTATCTATTTGCTCTCCTATCTAAGAGGAATTTTTTAAAATCTATTTCTGGTTTATAGTTGTGCCTTTATCAGATGTCTGGTACACTGATGGTTTGTTATCAATTTGTTTCTAAAGTTGCACCATACAGTGATGCAAAAAAAACCCAGCTCCCTTCATGACTCAGTTTCTGATTATCGCTTTACTAGCCATAAGTACCTTTTGCAGTAACGGACAGATAGAAAATGTGTATCACAGTCAAGAATTTATGATTATATTTCCCAACATTTACAGTGTTGTGTATACAAATTTGCAGTGCCGTTTTGCTCTGTGAATTATTAAAATCCTTGCCCATTACACGAGAACATAAACGTAAGCACGAGGAAAGGAGAGCCAATTATATTATAGGCGTTTTATGACTGCTGGTTACCGAAAGGATGCAATAACAATAACTTTTGGTAGTGTTGGTCACCCACAGCATATTTCTCAGTTGTAATATAGAGTATGTGAATGCAATTAAAATGCATTTGTACTGGTACTTTGTTTTTGTTGGTGAACTGAATGATACTGATTTAGTATTTTGTCCATCAAGTAACAGCAAATATGTTTCAGCTGAGACTCTTATAAGATGAGGCTATACTGAGAGAGAAAGTTGCAAAAATAGTGTAAATGTTTTAAAAAAAAAAAAAGGTTGTAAAATTTAAAGTACTGCTGTGAACTCTAATTTTATTTTCTAAGCTGCAACCCTTAAGGGTTAGAAAACTGAATTACTTTCAATGTTGTTATGGATCAGGTTAAATCCAAATACCACAGCATCATCCTGACACCATATGAAGTGGTGGTGATGACAGACTGTATATAAGTGTCATGGTTCTGGGCCATGGACCCAACGTTTTCAGTTTTGGTCTTTTTAAGTTCTGTTTTATGACTGTTTCACAGTTTCTACTCTTCCCTCACTACCTATTGTGTATATATTGTCTGCGTTTTCCCCTTGTCCTGTGTCACGTTCTCATCAATGGCCCCCCGCCCGCTGTGTGCTCTCCTATCTGTGTGCATTCCTGCTTTAATAAGATTCCTAGTCTGTTCTGCTGGCCCCTGTGCTGGCCAGCGTGCAAGTGTTTCAAACCTGCATTCTTTCTAATGTCCAACAAGGGGCGACTCCTCTGGTTGCAAAAATAAATCAGTTTGTATGATCGGTGTTTCCCAACCACTGTGCCGTGGCACACAAGTGTGCCGTGAGAAATCATCAGGTGTGACGTGGAAGATTATCCAGACCAAAAAACGAGAGGCTCAGAGTTGTTGAGGAAGATCTTTGTGTGCGTCTTTCTTCAATTCCTGCAAGAATATTAGCTTTGTGTTCAACTAAACAGGCCCAGATTTCACACCGAGTAAGTAAGTTGAGACTAGATTTTGATTATATTTTGATAAATATACTTTTTATGACATTTTTGTTCGGTGCTGTGCCTTGTGATTTTTGTAATGTGAAAATATGTGCCGTGGCTTAAAAAGGTTGGGAAACACTGGTACAGATTGCCTACAACAAAATTATCCTAATTATGATCTTATACTTTTCTTTATGAGTTTATAGTTTCAGTCACTTTTATTTTAGCCATCATGCAAATTAATGTCAGTTTAGAGTAAAGCAGAAACAGCTGGTCATGGTTTCTCTTTTCTTCTAAACTACTCCTGGGAATACGCACTACTTACAAACTTCCCCCAGTCTTGATGTGAACAACTGCTTTAAGCTGAGGGAGATAAGGATAAAGGGAAGGAAGACAGAGGGAACTTTATAGATACCAGCACTAAAACTAAAATATAACTGAAGGCAAAGAA
>JAVDPK010002769.1:570579-599901 GCA_034780415.1 Cichlasoma orientale | reverse complement strand
GTGTGTGTGTGTGTGTGTGTGTGTGTGTGTGTGTGTGTGTGTGTGTGTGTGTGTGTGTGTGTGTGTGTGTGTAAAGTAAAGTAAATATATGGTGCTAGAAACATGCACAGGGGATCCTCTTTAACACTAAACCTAATAACCTGCTCGGAGTCTAAAAACTGACCATCTAACTATTTGTGCTAACCAAATATAAACTTTCACTTCATATGCATTCTCTTCAATACTGACTGAAAACAAGACCATGTGTTTACAAACCTTCAGCTTAAATAAAAGGCTTCCAGCTCAACTCATAAAACCAGAGGAAATTCTGTCTGGTCTGAGCGGACACATCAGATCTGAAGGCTCTCCTCACTAATAACATCCAGAGGCCTGGTGGAGGGAGTGTGAATAGTTCCTCACAGTACTTAACTTTTTTTTTTTTTTTTTGTCACAGCACTTTACCCAAAACAGTGTTTTGTATTACTTAATCTGTACCACTTTGTTCCCATGAACGTAGGTTACCTTAACAGCACACTGAAGATAAATAAGGAAGTAATGAAGAAACATAATTAATGACCAAATGAATTTTTAAGGAAAACCAAAACAAACATGTTTCACGCCCAGCTTGGAAACATCAGTGAGCAGCTTTGAGTGTTTGCAGGGAAATCTGAGCTCTCGGCTCAACATCTGTTTATGATCAAAACAGAGCTGAGGGTCCAAGACTGAGACAGGCAATAAATCTATCACTTGTAGGTGGTTTTTGGGGAAATTTATGACCATTAGAAAATGCAAAATGTCAGCTTCACCTGAAAACAAGCAAAGACAACAAGGGGAGTAAACCTGCCTGCTCTTTGCTTTTGTCTAATCGCTCCATCAAGCGGTCAGCACTGGCGCGCTCGTCACAAAGATCTTCTTCTAGGCGACTGATGCGTTCCTGAGCAGAGAGGAAGGAATGAAAAACGCTTCAAACCATCATCAAGTTAATTTAAACTGCATTACATTGAAAGCACAGAGGACATGAGATTTTTATCTCCGGAGAATGCGGTTAGAAAGCTGACTCAGATTAGACGAGGGCACTGGGTAAAATTACACGAGGAAGCCTTTGGGAAAAATGCAGAAAATGCTTTGCTATTATGTTCAATTCAGCTTGCGGCAGCAGTCGATGTGGGGGTGGGTAGGTGGAAGAAGATTTCTGAGAACACCCAGACAGGTCTGATAACTTCTAACAGTAAACATGCACTTCCTCGGTTAATACAGCGTGTCAACAGTGCGCACACTGGTATCACTTTGTAATGTTTTTGCATCAGCAAGACAAACAAGGCTGAGCTGCGAGACGCCGTTTCCAGTGCTCTTTTCCTCACCCTTCATAGTTCGCAGGAACGGGTGACAGTGCAAACACAGGCGCTGGAACAGACAAACATTACGTGTATGACTATGTGCTCTTTCACATGTTACAGCTGGGAATATTACTGTTCCTATCTAGCCATGTGGGCAGATTTCAGCTCCGGATTAGATTAGATTAAGAAGGGTAAGAAATCTGTACAGACAATCACACCTAGAAACGACAATTAAATAAGCTTTCCCTTTCAGCACCCATAAGGATGTAGGTAAATAAGCGGGCATTGTAAGACAACCACTTAAGTTAATATAGGATTGTTTTTCCATCTGCAGTCATTTAAACTCTGATTGTGTTCTGGGACCTCCCCCCCCCCCCCCCACCCTTCCCCCCCACATGTGGAAACCCTGATGTGGAAAGAGCAACAGTAAGAACAGTACAGAATGCAGGAGGCATAAATGACAGCAGGCAGGCCACCGATTGAGTTAACAATAGCAGGAAAAGGAGGAGCTGGGCAAGAGGTGGGTTGCAAAGTAGTTTGCATGGGCAGCAGCAACTGTATCCAGGTTCAATACTGTGACCTTATATGAAATTCTATAATGCTATCATATGACAATAACAGCTGATTAGAGGGATTGCATTCCTTGGCCTTTTTGGGAATAACACTAAGCTTAATTTGCTATAATATAAAATATACTTTATAATAAAAAAGTGTGCTGCTTTTCATTTATAAATGTTACATTAGAATGACAGAATGTTGATGCAGAGGTCAATGAAAAGTACAATTTGTTGCATTTTTAACATCTTAAAGCTTCTTGAGTCTGCTGAGCAGAGGGCCCGGAGATGTTTTTACCTCCATGACTTTGACCTGCCGCTCTCGCTCCTCCATCACGGCAGCATTCCTCTCCTCCAGCTCCTCCACCCTCTGCTCCAGCTGCCGACCCCTCAGCTGGGCCTCCTGCTGCTCCCTGCGACACCTCCGCAGATCCTCCTCCAGAGGAAGCAGCTGGACAAGGAAACAGCTCAAAGGTTAAACACAAAGCAACCTACAATGTCTGGTGTTGAGCAGTCAAGTAGAACCAATAAAGTCTGATCAGTTTTCTTCCATCTCGCACAAAACTTAGCATCTACTCATGAGTTAACATTTTTATTTTTTTTGTGACTAAGACTGATTCATGCTGATGAGACAGGGAGATGGTGATTACCACACCTCTTCCTGCAGTTTTTTGGCTGCCTGTCTGGATTTCTCCAGCTCTGCTCCCTTTTCCTGCAGCTGTCTCCGCTGCTCAGCCAAGTCCCTCTGACTCTTTTCTTTGGCCTCATCGACCTGGTTCTGAAGTACATCTGTAGATGCCTCGCACTCCTCTATGATGCTATTCATCTGCCCGGGCAGATAAACACAGAGCTCAGATAAGTGAGACGTGAGAGATGAAAGAAGCTATGCAAGCAAAAGACATAACAGCTGTTTCTGATGATCTCATGGTTTCAGGGTTAAGATAGCAGACTTTCAGGCCTCATTTGGCTCCAAGAACATGTTGAATTTTCTTTAAAAAAAAATAGTTTATGTCCACCTCTCACCTTCCTCTGCAGTTGCTCCATAGCCCGGTCCTGCAGCCTCCTCTCATCCTCCAGTTCAGTTTTTGTCTTCCACAGCTCCTCCACTTGTTTCTTCTCCTCCCTGAGTTTCTCTTTCAGGTCTCTGTGCTCATGGTTCAATTTGGCTAGCTTACTCTGTCAGAGGAAAACCCAGAGGAAAGTGTTCATTTCAAGAGCATTTCTAGATACGATGCTACTTTTTTCTCAGCCTTATTTTCTCAGTACCTGCACGTCCTCCAAACGAGTGAGCAGCGACTGGTTAGACTGACTCATCTCCTCCTCGTTCCTCCTCACATCATTCAGCATTTCCTCAACCTGCTGTTTTTCCCTCTGAGCCAGCGAGAAAATAAAACAAAGAAATATCATAAAGAAAAACAGATTTCGCTACATAAACCTAGACCCAAACCTTCTCCTCACCTCAAGCTGCTTTAGTCTCTGCTCCAGCTGTCTCTCTGTGGTTGTATACTCCTGGATTGCCTGATTCAATTGCTCCACCTTGTTGTTAAGCTCTTGCACCTTCCCTCCCAGCTGATCTCGCTCCTGGCTCAGCTCCTTCAGTTGACCTTTAGCTGCACCTCTCTCCTCCTCTGCCTCAAACTTCTTCTGGCAGAGCAGAGTATTGCTCTAAGAGACAGGGTGGAAATGTCAACATCAAAATGAGCCGTATCACAGGTGTGCGAAATCCGAGCAAATGTCCACGTTTCCTGGTACCTCTTTAACCAGCTCCAAGTCCCCGAGCAGCTTCTCAAGCTCCTGTTCGTATTCCTCCTTCAGAGCAGATGCGTATTTATCATGAGTGTCCACCTCCTCCTTAAGCGCTCCCTTGAGGGCGCTGAGCTCCCTCTCCCTGTGATGCAGCACGTCCTCCTGCTCCTCCTTCACCTGCAGCATCTCCTGAAAGTCCGCACGCAGCTGTGCCAAAGCCTGCCAAATTGACCAGGACAAATCTATGCACCAAAAAGAGCTGTTTCATTGCTCATTTGTTTGCATGTTTGTTTGTGTGGTTCCATTTACCTGCAGAAGGACTTCTTTCTCTTCATTTATCACCTCTGCCTTCTTCTCTCTGTCCAGCTCATCGTGCATGTCAGAGAGCTGCTGCTGAAGGTCTTTCATCTCCGCTTTAGCTCTCTCTTTCTCTGCCTTCATTTGGGTGAGCCTGGCAACATTCAAGAAACAAGAAATTTTATATCAAGGAAAGAAGCTTGCTTCCCCTCCTTTAACGCTATAGAGAGCTGCTCAACTGGACTGGACTGAAAAACAGGAATCTTCACTTTTGAACCAAACTACCACTAAACCAAATGGTATTTAACTCTGCTTTCAGTCAAATGACCTTCATCCAATCACACATCAGAGTGCACTTGAATGAGTATGAGCTGAAGCTTAGATAAAGAATGTGAAACACAGCACTGAGGTAAATTCAGGTCTGTGTTTCGGAGCTGCTTCATTCTCAGGATTTATTTAAAAGAACAGTTTCGCAATAAGAAACATGTTCATTTGTCTTTTTGCTCAGAAGATCAAAACCACTTTCTACTGTGAGCAGCAGCACCGGGTCTGTCCAAAGGTAACCTCCATGACAGAAGCCCTTGTATAGCTCATATATTACCATACAGCGATTCACTGATTTTCAACATTGATGGTCATTTGAATCACACTATCCCGACTGGCTATGGAGCCCTTCACTTAATTAGGTAGAAAAACTGCAGACACGACAAATTCAGACAGGTGAGTCAGGTTTTTCAGCTCACGTTAGCGTTCTGTCTGTCTGCCTTTCAGCTGAAACTTTAGTATAATCACTGGGTAGAGTGATTTGCTGAATGACCTGAAGGTCGCATCCTTACTCCTGTTTGGCAGACTGAAGTTCTGCCTCAACTTCAGCCAGCTTGTCCCTGAGTTGGCTGAGCTCTGCCTGGCTTTTTGTCAACTCTTCCTGAAGTTTCTTCTTCTCCGTCCTCGCCTTCTCACAGGCCTTGGCTAAAGTCATCTCATTCTGCACAGCAACAACAACAGAAAGGAACACCATCAGTCACAGGAAGAGGAAGTGAGCCATTTAGAGGTGACTCAGCAGGATGGGGCTGCACTGCACCTTAATCTCAGTTTCTAGTCTTTGCGTTAGTTGGGACACTTCTTTCTCCAGCTCTGCTTGTTTCTCCTGCAGGTGCTTTATCGCGTCTTCGCAGTTCTACATATTTGGAAAAAAATATATATTATGAGCAGACAAAGACAATAAATCAGTGATCCGCCCTGGCAAACATCTCATGCGAACACTCACTTTCTCCTCCTGTTCCACATTGGCAGCAGTTCTCCACTTGAGCTTGTTGATCCTTTGAAGGAGCAGGTGGACCTTTCTTTGGGTGGTGGAGTCGTCATCGGTCGTTCTGAGGAGCAGGAAAAAATATTTAACAAACGCAATAACACAGATGATAAGGTGTAACAATGAGATGAAACTTTATCAGCTTGCGGCAGCGCAGGATCTCCTCTGAGTGTGATGCCGAGTAGTTTTGGTATGCAGAAATAAAACCTCTCTTTGGGGTACAGCACACAATTCAGCTTTTTTTTTTTTTTTTTTTTTTTTTATTGCACCAAACAGGCAATGGTAGATGTTGAAAACTTTCCATGTGAAGCAGATATTTTATCAGCAAAAACATGTTCCTGCTCTACATTCCTGACTTGAGAACACACATCTGGAGCAGCACCTTGTATCTGACTACACGGCTTGATCTCAACCACACACTCGTCACTAACAGAAGGGGTGAAAAGAAAGAAGAAAGACGCACAACGTTATAGACAAAATACCTTTTTTAAAAAATGGAAACTCAAGTGAAAACAGGAATGTGAACTTGTTCATTAAGAGAGTTAAGAGTAATAAAATATGGTAATATGGAACCCATTACACAATTTATATGTAGCTCAGACTACTGCCCCCATGACCCAGACCCTTATAAGTGGTAGAAAATGGATGGATGGATGGATGGATGGATGGATGGATGGATGGATGGATGGATGGATGGATGGATGGATGGATGGATGGACCTATGAAGTTCCTGCACGTGTTCACATTTGTATGTAACTCCTTTATCTGTGAGGCTGATGTGTTGGTAGGGATGTATGTAATCTTAACACAGAGGTTCTTAAACCATAGGGGTGGGCCACTACAGGTGAGGTGTGGATGAGCAGGGGGATAATATGAAGTGAGACCAAGTTTTCTAAGGAAAAAAAGAAATAAAATTCTGGATGCTATTGCGCTGACCTTTATTTAACTAAAATTCCAGTCGAATCCTTTGTTATTGCTAATAATTCATTAGAAGTTGTCGAATGAGGGTATAAGTCTGCAGATCACTGGCTTACAACAAAAACCACCTCTAAATCTCACTAATTAACAGGTTAAATCTTGTTTGTTTGACTCCAGAGAGCTAACGTGACGGGCTCAGACGTGATCCAGAACACCATCGTCTGCACTTTCTTCACTTTTGCTCTTGTGCACTTTACACAAACAAAATTTAACACGTTGAACTGTTTGCACAAAGCCTTGCTCGCGCTTCCTCCTAATTTCCCAAAATGTCTGTCTGCTCTTTCAATGTGTAGTGCAGAAAGCTGAGGGGGACTTACCCAGCCTTCAGGTAAGTGAACAGCATTTGTTTTGTTGTGTCTTCACCTGGATCCACTGAGAGCTCTTGCCATCCTTTCAGAAGATCGGGAGTGACCTGGTAGGGGAACATAAGGAAAATAAATATCATCTTTTAAATGACAACTTTGCCCAAAAGCAAAATCCTGTACCTGTGCATCTCTTTCATCAGATTCATCGGCTTGGTCAGAGGCTTTCTCTGCTCTGTGAAGCACTTTGGCAGCCGTATCTTTGTTGCTTTGTGGCTTCAAAGTGCCTTCTCTGCTGAGGAGTCGGGCCCTGGCCGACCCAGGAGGATATATCCCACCCTTCAGAGATGAGGTCCTGCTAGTTGAAGGGGAGGACGGGGAGGATTCAGGGTTTCGACTGCTGTCCACGCTGCGTGACCGCCGACACTGCTGGAGGTCCAGCCTGTTCCTTGGGCGCCTTCCCCTCTGCTGGTTGCTGTTAAACTGGCTTATTAGTTTCCCCACAGAAACGATGGAGTCGGTGTCGACCAAGTTTGGGGACCTTGCAGGAATTTGTCCACTGGAGGGAGGTGTCTTGTTCTGGGTCACCTCAGTGGGGTCCTCTCCTGGGCCCTCAGCAGGCAGAGGGATCCTGGGTTTGGTCACAGTAGTAGTTGGTTTGTTTGAGGCTGTTTGTGAAGAGAACACAGGGCTCAGGCTATTATTGTCAGGGCTGTAAGGTCTCATGATCTCTGGGTGTTTCTGATAATGAAACTCGGGTGGTAGCTGCCTTTCCTCCAAAGACCTCCGCACCATACCCGGGTTGTACCCTGCCTGGTGAGTGATGACAGAAACGTCTCTGTTGCTGTCCTGGCCAGAACTGTTCAGAACCACATAGGGTTGACCTTTAATCCCTTGAACCTGAACCCTCACTCCAAACAAGTTGTCCTGGCTGCCTGGCTGGCTGTGACCATGCTGCGGCATGTAGCCCCTCTGTATCCTGATGTTTGGAGAGCCGTTCGGTCTGTGAGACTCCATCCTGACCCTGCTGGAGATAAACTGGAGGGAACACAGACAGGCATGTTAAAAATGATGCCGAGGGAGACTGCATGGGAGAGTGACTTGAAAACTGATGCTTCAGGTTGGTCAGGCTTTATTATCTGTTTACAAAACACTGGAGCAGGGTCGGAGCCTCAGGCAGATCGCAGTGAGAGACATCGAAGGAGCTTCTCACACAGCTGCACATAGAGACAGAATAAATGGAGACTGACGAGAGCCTGATATTGCTGTGCAATGAAAACAGCTCCTTCTGTGTGCTAATGACAGCGTACTATTGTACAGCCCAAGCTGAGCCAACTGCATGACGACTACAACTGGCTGAGGCCGCGAGGTGTCGTCATCCACTCGTTCGTATGACGCTCGGGGAAAATGTTTGTCAACAAACACACTACTGTGAGGCTGTCACACACAAACACAATAGGTGGTGTGTAGCACTCAGTATGGCGTCTTCCTAAGAGCCCCATCCTTAGTGTGTTGCCACTCCGATTAACCCTCAAATGACCAACAATTTTGGAGACAGGAATGACCGAGTGAGGTCATTTATGACCCCCATTATATTCTAGATTAGACAAGAATATTTTTTAATAACTCTAATTAAACACTTTAATATACATGTAGTGTTTCCTTTAACTATGCAAGATATTCCAAATTCTGCTAATCTAGTTAATTAATCAATCAATTTTAATGCATAAAAGAGTTAAAATTTATTTAGACAATCCTGGTCTGTTACTTCTTACAAAACAACTTTTTTTTTTGTTCCAATGATACTAGAGAAGAAAGTATATTTTCAACTCAAATATTAATATAATACTTTTTCCTACAATTGCAACCAGCAGCTTTATTGACAGTTATAAGCACTGCAAAATCCCCTCAAACGGACTTTGCTGACATGCTGTATGTCTTTATCAGAGAGATGCGGGGAAAACAAACGTGAATCTTTCAGCCAGTGCAGCCTCAGCTCATTGCAATTGTTGAACTTATGATTTCACCAATCAGCTATCAGTCATAAGCTACCTTTGGTTGCCAGGTTGTAGAAAAACATCATTCGGGGCTCTTTGTTCTATTAGTTTAAATGAACCCGTCCCCTTTACGTTCCTGTAAATTGACTGTTCAGCTGATGTTTAGTAATAAATGGTAATAAATGGTTTCAGGGGCTTGAACGGTTTATTTCAGGGGAGTTTCAGGCTAATGAATTAAAGACTTGGTTGAAAAGACAGAGCAAGTGTCACATTGGTGGAGGATTTGCTAAAACCTGGCATGTTCATGTGTAATAAGAGCTTATAACTTTTCATTGGGCCGTTATTACTTTGTCATCTGTACTTAACAAATTTATGCTTGACTGCTTTACGGCTCTTCACTCACTCACGGTTAGAAACTTTATCCGGACAAATACATTACATTGAACAGGCTCCAGCTTACAAAATAATAAATAGATAACAAAAATATCTCAGAAACTCTACCTGCCACTGTTGTAAAGGGGCTGGGGCATAAAGGATGAAGGTTTAATAATAATAAAAAAAACGGAGTGAGAATAACATCCTTAAACGTACTACTGATCACCGCAGATGGCATATCTCTGAAGGATTAATACTGTTAAGAAGTGTTATTTAGAGCAGATTTTGTCCATAATCAGAAACTTACCGTGTTTTGTGAGCGCTAAGTTGTCCTCCTCTGTCCGATCAGACCGTCCAGCCTCCGCCCGCCCGGACATGATCAGCCCCGCTCAGAGAGGCGTTCACTGCCCGCTCTGTCATACAAACACACCATGTGACCGCTGCCGCTGCCTACTGCTCACTGAGGCAAGCTTATATGTAAATGTATGGGCGCTATTTAAACTGCAAACATTTGGGCTAAAATAAATAAAAATAAATAAATAAAGGTGTGTGTAAAGGAGTTTCTTTTTTCTATTGTATTTGAACCTCTTTGACCCGGCAGGTAACACAGATTTGTTGTAAAAGAAATAATTAACAATCTTTTTAGGTCTTAAGAGGTCTTCAAGGAAGCTGTTGGAGGAGGTTGTTGATATCTGGCTGTAGTTTTTATAGTCTGGAATCTGAATGTAAAGCTAAACTTTTATTTGTATGTGGAAATATTTACGATTAACTGAGTGGCATATTTTGCTGGCTTGTGACATTTATGCAATATTTTGTGATATATGCTGTACTGTGCAAAAGTGTTGAGTGACGCCTCAGTTCTTTGTATTTTGCCAGAAAAGTGGGAACTAGGTAGCAGGGATTTATTGAAGCATAATGGAAATACAGTATATCAGGCAAAAAATGAGTTTTTACAGCTCTAGCATGCTTGAAAGTCAATATTTGGTTTGACCACCTTTATTCTTCAACACAGCCTGAACTCTCTTAGGCAGCTTTCTTGTATTTTTTATTTATTTATATTTTGTCTCAGGAATAATTTTCCAGGCTTCCAGCAGCACATTCAAAGCTCTTCTTTGGAGGAGATGATCCCACACTGCTTCAATAATGTTGAAGTTCATGTTCTGGGGAGGCCAATCCATGACTGATACTGTCCCACTGTGTGTTTTTCTGTCCAGGTATGCTTTGACTGCACTGACAGTGTGTGTTTGGGATCATTGCCACGCTGAAGAACCAATCAGATATTTTCCTGATGATATTGCATTACACGTCAAAATCTGACTATACTTTTCTGCATTCATAATTCCATCAAGGCTGAGAAGATCCCCAGCACCACTGACTGAAATGCAGCCCCAAACCATGACAGAGCCTCCGCCATGTTTTACAGATGCCTGCAGACACTCACTGTTGTACCTCCAGTGATGTCAGTAACGCGTTATGAGTAATCTAAAAAATCTACCGCAATCCAGTAATCAGAATAAAGTAACTTATCCAGGTCACTGTGTGTTACTATTTTTGCCATTTTCCTTGGGGTGCTGCCGGTGTTGTGCCATGTTTCTGTGTGCTTTTATGTGTAACGTCTTTGCTCATATTGGTACATAGAGTGCAGTCAACATCATTTATGAAGAGCTTATATATTAAATGAAGAAATAACCTGTTTTTCAACAATCTTTAGGAGTCTGTGATATTGTACCTACATTATAATCAACCCTGTGAACTTTGATTTTTGCAGCCCTCTGAGCCAGATTTCTGTTTAAAAAGACATTTTTAATGTCAAATATATAAAAGTCACTTTGCCAAAAACTGAGTGCAGCTTCACCTTGTGATAGAAATGCTGTTTTCCACTCTAAATGACCTGATATCATTGATGAGAGATATGTTTGACATGTATTTCACAGATTATAGGTCAACAGGTCATTTTTTGGCAAATACCGAAAATTGCTTTTTGGCACAACACTGGCAGCGGTTGAATGTAACTAATAAAGTAACATCCCTCCATAAGACCAGTTATTATTATTTTCAGTCCAGTTCATGTGTAATTTGGCATACCTCAGCCTTTTCTCCCTGTTTCCTTTCCTTAAGAATGGCTTCTTGACAGCCACCCAGCCATAGTAGGTGGATCAACTGAAGGACTAGATCCTGTGTCAGGTCTTTGCTGGATTTTTCCTGTTTCTTAAGGGCATGACTTTCAGATACTGTTCATCTGCTGTAGATAGTGGGGGTTTTTTTTAGGCCTGCCAGTTCTTCTTTTGTTCTCCATTTTTCCAGTTTCCTCATATTGTTTTGGGACACACTGCACACCATGCTGAGAAATTCCAAGTTTTCAGCCAACACGAAACTTTCACGCTTTAAGCCCCGCATTGTCACAAAAAGAAATCTAAAGCTTTTTAGTGAGCAAGCATTTCTTTATGATTTGATGGATTTTAACTGGGGTCGTATTACTCTGATCGACAATGTCGCTTTAGCTTGGGAATGTTTTTATGAGAGTTTTATCTATTTTATGGTCGAAACGCGACTACTTTTTGGCCTCAACCTCTGAACGTCTGAAAGACCCTCGGAGGTTTTGGCAAACTTTAAATTCTCTTTCCGCCAGCTCACATTCCTTGGAGCTACCGCCCCATTTTATTATTGACTCTACTACTGTGACAGACAACACTGAAATGCTCAATTGTTTTAACAAACACTTTGTCACTTCCTGTTCTTTGTTTGACACAGTATTTGATGGTAAATCTTTCACATACAATTCCTTCGTTTATTAATGCTTTTTCCTTTAGACCTTTCACGGTGGAAGAGGTCTGTAAGGCTTTAAAAAGCCTCGACATTAAAAAGTCGGCAGGACCGGACAATCTGTCTCCCATCTTCTTGCGCCTGGCTGCAAATATCATTGCAGAGCCAGTGTCTTACATTTTCAATTTGTCGGTGCAACAGAATGTTTTACCAGAGATTTGGAAGTATGCTTTTGCACTCCCTCTGTTGAAAGGTGGTGATTCCTCAGTGGTCAATAATTACAGACTAATTTCCAAATTTTAGCTTTAGGTTCTGGAAAGGTTGGTGAACAACCAACTTAAGAACTATTTGGATCAAAATAATATATTATCCCCCTTTCAGTCAGGTTTTAGGAAACTGCACAGTAGTGTAACTGCTACACTAAAAGTTCTCAATGACATTTATGAAGCACTGGATGCTAAAGAATACTGTGCTGCTCTTTTTATTGATCTTCGACACTGTTGACCATGGCATCCTATGTCAGAGGTTGCTGGAAATAGGTCTTTCAGATCAGGCAGTTGGCTGGTTTTCTAACTACCTTTCTGATCGTAAGCAGTGTGTTCATTTTAATAGTTCCTCTTCTAGTTTTTTAAATGTCACTAATGGAGTTCCGCAGGGCTCTGTCTTAGGACCTACATATTTAATATTTATCTCAATGGCGTGGGACATAATTTAAATGCATCTACCCACTTTTATGCAGATGACACAATTATTTATTGCTGTGCACGTACCATCGATTCGGTTTTTGAAAACTTGCATTTAGCTTTCAACAGTATTCAATCACAGCTTAGGTTGGTTTTAAACACAGAGAAAACCAAGGTCATGTTGTTTTCAAACAGAAAGAGGGTACCATCATTGAAACCGTGACCTCATATAAATATTTAGGTATTGTGATTGATAACAATCTTTGCTTCAAGTCACATATTGAGCACCTGCTAAAGAAACTGAGGCTGAAACTGGGGTTCTTGATCAGAAACAGATCATGTTTCCCTTTCGCTGCAAGGAAAAGACTTGCTGCTTCCACTTTTCTACCCCACCTGGACTATGGTGACATCATTTATATGAATGCCCCCGTAAGTTGGACTCAGTTTATCATGGGGCATTAAGATTTATAACTGGTTGTAAGCCCCTATCACATCACTGTACCTTATATTCACTGGATGGTTCATTGGCTTCATTTTATCTATAAATCTGTTTCTGGTTTAGTACCTTCTTATTTACCAAACTACATGCCATGTAAACAAAGTAGTCATAATCTGCGTTCTCAGAACGCTTGTTGTTCCATCTGTTCGTACTGAGCTTGGGAAAAAAGCTTTCTTCTTTTTCTGCTCCATCTTCATGGAACACATTACAGAAGGATCTGCAACTCCCACAACTGATTCCACCCAATGACTTTAAAATACGCATAAACAATTTTGTTGCATCCTCATCGGGACCTTGTTCTTGTTTTATATGATTGTGTAACCATTTGGTATCTTACTTACTATGTACTGTATTATTGTATTGTTTTAAATTTATTATGTTCCAGAAACAGGTCTCTCTTGCAAATGAGACACAGAGTCTCAATGGCACTACCTGTATAAATAAAGGTTAAATAAAAACAAATAAATACCTCTTTGGGAATCACCTTGTTGGTGCAAAAATACTATTTTATGCCTGTCAAATTGTGTTTGGCAGTTTTCGTAAATTCAACTAAAGAAATGTTTTTGTCACAGTAACAAAGTGAGTAAAATACAATTTAAAATTAAAAAAAAAAAAGCCTCAAGAACTATTGCTCAAGACCACATAAAAGTCTGTATATTTGGATGCAAAATATAAAGAAATGAGAGATGGATCAAGTTTTTTGCACAGTACTGTGTGTGTGTGTGTGTATATATATATATATATATATATCAGTCAGACAGACAGACAGATAGTATGCAGCAGGTGTGCATGTGTGCTATAAGCTTGTTACAGAAAACCGAGAGCAAAACTAATTGAAAAAGACATTTATTGCTACATTATAATTTTGACACATGCCTGTAGGCTACTTCAAACTGTACACATACTGTACATGTTATGATAAGAGTATTTCAGATTAATCAGGATTAATATCTTTTGTATTATCTTTTAAGCAGAGTGAGAAGCAAACAAGACATCAATGATCCTGTAACACTGTATTGCTCAGAGCATGAACCGCTGCTACGTCTAGTAAACTGCACAAAAACCTGTCGTCTCGTGTAAAATCGGTGACAAAAGCAAACGCACATTATTAAATTCACGACATTTGTATAAAAGATAACTTACATAACTTAGAAAACAAACGAAAGGTTCTATTAAAAACTCAAACATGCAAAGAGCTTGTTTGACTACGTCTGAAGAGCAGTGATTACACTGAGAAGAAGAGGGCTCCTGTCCACCAGTGTTTCAAGAAGTGTAACCCTTTAAGAGTGCAATAACACAAATAAAATTCAGACAAATTTACAAACACCAGATGATGTCCACGTGTTAAAGAACATTCTCGGAGATCTGTTCATTCACAGAATGGTCAAACCCCTGCAATATGCACGCACGCACGCACACACACACACACACACACGCACACACACACACACACACACACACACCAGGACAAATGAAATCCGCTGTCTGAACACACAGATGTGGGAATGAGCTCAGTGGAAAAAAAATGTTTGCAGTAAATAGTGATACACTGTAAAAGTCGGTCAGAAACATACCTGGCTAAGCCAAAATTGAAACTGCAGATGACGCCTTGTTACTACTGGTTTCCATCCATTCAGATATATTCCAACAGAAGGATAATCAATAAATATACAAAATATGTACAAAACATCTGCAGCTTACAATGCGTTTGTCTGTTACAAGTTCAGGCACAAAGTTAAAAGTCAGTTTGGGAAGTTCAGAGATGATTGTTCAACTGCATCACGTTTCAAATCGGAGAGGACGACCTCACTGCTCCGGTCCCAAATTCAGAAGAAATGGCAAACATCCAAAAACGGCCGGGATGCTCTTCCTTCAGCATCTGGAAGGCAGTTTTACAGTTAAACACCACTAAAAATGGGGAAACTTTGGGGTAATACTGGTGAAAGTTTATTGCTGTGATGTATAAGGTGATGTAGACCTGATGAGGTCAGGTGCTCAGAGGTGGCCCATGGGGTTCGCTGGGTCTGTCAGACTGGGATGAAAAGCGAGATGCACGGACTGCGGGTCTGTCATGATGGCGGATGCCTTCTCTTCTTCTCTCCTTCGCAGGCACGCTGCCTTCGGGTTCAGGTTCCTCTCTGTGAGGGCCAACAAATAACAGGTTAGCATTGGACTAAATTAAGAAACACAAACACATCTGGCAGAGCAGTTTTGTTATTATGATGATGTAATAGTTCACTCAAGGATTTCAGCTTTGGAAATCTGCTGGAAAAAAAAAAAATACTAGAAACTTTGAAAATCATGCTTACAGATGTTTTAATGTAATGCATGAATAAACTATGAATCTTTTAGCATCTTTCAGCTTGTTTTTGTTTCATGTCGCGCAGTCACTTTCTTATTTATCTTCAGTGATAAAAAGAAGCTAAACGCTCAACATTACTTGGACAGCAGACAGATTAAATGAACTGAGCCGGTATTTAGCATCTAAACAGCCACATATTTCCCCCGAGGAACTGATGGCGCTGACTCTGGACCTGCCTTTATCAAGAGGACAGAAGCTCACCTCCAGATAAATGCTAATGTTGCTTACCATCTGCTAACTGTGTAAATAGGCTGTTTGGTTGCAGATTCACACGTCTATATTGTGTGATAATGTTGTGTTTACAGCTTACTGTGCTGCCCCCTTGTGGCCAGAAATACATGAAGTTTAACCAAAAAGTAAAGGCAAAACAAAAAAAAAAAAAAAAGCCTAACTAGACTGAAGGATTTTTTCTGTAGCTATCTGACTTAAGCTTAGTTTTCATCTCAGGTGTGCCATCATCATCATCATCATAATAATCATAGAGGAGGACAGCAGCACCCCGTCTTCCTCCGTGCACAGACCAGCCTGCAGCAAAGACGCACTGACCTCTGACTTGTTGTTCCAGGCTGAGGATCACCGCCACAGCCTGGTGCAGGACCAGCAGCTTGGTCTGCGGCTTCTCGCTCTTCAGGTGGAGTTGACACATGTGACCGAGCTCCTTAAAGGCCTCGTTGATGTCGCGTACACGCAGACGTTCACGTGCGTTGTTGGCCATTCTCCTCTCGCGCTCACGCTCAGCCTTCTGCTCCGGACTCAGGTCCTCATCCTCGTGGATGCTACAACATGAACAGAGAAAGCCCACGGGTAAGGGTGTGCCCGGATCTTTTAAAAATGAAGATTACCGGCATTAAAAATGACATTCCGGGTGAAGAAGATGAAAGTGAAGTGATCATTTAGATATACTCTGTATTTTTCTGCCCTCTGCTGGCTGCTGCGCCATGTGATCCAGTCTCATGAGGACATCACATATCCTCAAAAATGTTCTGTGTAAAGGGTTTACATAGAACAATGGCAGCAGCAAATGTAATCAGGTACACATTTATGAATTACCCTTAAGCATGCATGTTTAAAACCCCCACATGTCCATTCTGAGGGTCACATTTAAGCAATTTTCTTCTTTGTTTTCTTTGCCGTTTTTTCCCAATCATCTGGTTTCAATATTTTAGAAAACAATAAAAAAAAATAAAAAAAAAGATGCTCGAGGTCGTGCATATATGTCAGTACTGATATCACTCAACTAGATTAGAATCTAAATAAAAAGAAAACATGCACTCAGACATCACAGCTGAAGAGGTCTGGCCTGAAAAGATCTCTAGATGTGGAGACGCCGGGACAGGAGCTCCAGCCTGTGACATTTTCAAGGCGTACACTATCCTCTTAGTCACTGACCTTGTAAAATTTTCAGTGATTCATTTAATACCAAAAACATCCTTCGTCATCACTGGCCATGTTTAACGACGCAAACAGTGCTGAAACAGTTAGTTCATTAATTGATAAGAGGATTAACTGAATAGAAATCTGCAAAATTTCCAATTAATTTGATACATTTATTAACAAAATAAAAACTGCAATTTCACAAATGCGATAATTCATTTCTCCCTTTTAGTTTAGGCTGTTAGCCCCGTAACAAACACAAACATTTCTTTCTATTTTACAGGCTGAGTGACGGGTTTTCCGAGAAGCATAATCACCGCGTCATAAATAAGTGCAGTAAAACTGAACACGGATCTTAGTTTACTCAGAGGCTAAAGGGGAGAGCGGTAAGATAATGTTCAACGGCTGCTTCGTGTTTTGGGGATTTCCTTGGTTAACTCTTAACCATGAAGTGTGTGTCCTGGCAGCTGTTCTCGCTCCTCCTTTTTCCCCTTATTTAATTCACTGCGACTCAATGCAACATGAAGAAGAAATATGAGGTTGAGCTAAATAGGCTTGCCTAGACACAGCTGTTCTTGACTGCAGGGGGTCTGCCAGTATTTTAAATTAGTGTAGCCAAACGGCAGCAAGGCTCTTCTTTCTTGATTTTGGCTTTTATTTTGATATGTCAAATAAAAATTTAGTTGTATATTGTGAAAAAAATTTTTGTGAAAAATAACATGCCCCCCCAATCATTTTTTAATTTTAGATTAATTAGTTGTATTTCTGCATAATCTGGCAGTTTTTCCTCAGTTTACACACAAAATTGTGGGTTTTTTGAACAGCTGAATGCTGATTTTTTTTACATTTAAAACTTTTGTATTTTTTATTGTATTTATTTATTAATTTGTATTTGTTTATTAATTTTTATTTTAGTATTATTATTATTATTTATTTTTACACGCAAGATAAGGCATGAGTGTTCACCTGTTCCTTGCGCTGTTTTCTCCATGTGTTTTGTGTTCGCTCTCCTCATCTGATCTCTGGCTGTCTGAACTGTGACCATGATTGGTGTGCATTATCTCTTCCCTTTCCCCGCTTTCCATCTTAAGCTCCAGATTACCCTGAACCCCAAGGCCACCTGTGGGCGATCACACAAAACATAAACAACATTAAGAAAAAAAAAATCCAGCTACAAGAAGTGAAATATATGAGTCTGAGAGAGAAAAGATGAGAGGGGTAACTCACCTCGGCCTCCACCTTGCACAGACTGAAGGGTGGCCCTCTGTCTGGCTGGGTATGGGTGACCGTTCTGTGTGCGGCCCTGGAAGGCGGCGTGGTTGTTGTTCATACTGACAGCGTCAACCTTTATGACACAGAAAATGAGATGAGATGAGGGCAATATTCATGTGTTCATAAGTCAGTGGTTAAGTATTGGGTAGATTACAATCCTCTAAATGTGACTATCTCCATAAATCTTTCTAAGACAGTCGCACACAGGATCGAAGCCACAGACAAATCAGTCACAAAACCAACATCTGCCCTCTCATTTCCAAAGTAACCCTGAGCAGATCTCTCACTCTACAGAATTAATTTAATCTCAGACAATCTTAATCCTTCCCTAAAACTACTATATACTCCCTAAACATACTCCTAATTCTCTTCAGGAATGATTCACTGACACATCCTTTGGAAAATAAATAAATAAATAAAAGTGAGAGAATTTAATACCCCCTCTCGCAGCAGATTACACTAAAAACCCCTTTCCCTTGCATAAACTTCCACTCCAGCTCAGCTAAAATCCCCTGGTCTGCTCAAAGGGAAACATGCTGGAATAGGAATGCACCATGCACACACCCCCCCCCCCACTCCCCCAACCCACTCCCAATCACCCTACAGTGGATTTAAAAGTCTGCACATACTACACACTGTCCACACAAGGACGACACGTCACAGCACTCCCATTGTTCTCAGTTTCCGATTTCAAGGACAACAACCTTTACATTAGGAAAACATGCAGACATAGTGGGTGGAAAATTCCTGAAACTGAATACCAGCACACAGACAACAGGGAATTTCCATGCACACTGCCCTGTCCTTCTTTAAATACTTCAAAGTAAGGGTTATTAACCATTGCTGGACTGTGACAGTTGAGCGGCAGGGTGCTGGCAGAGCCCGGGTGGCCGTGGTGGGGCTGGTTCAGCAGCCCGTGGATGTCACTGGGCAGACCAGCAGTAGGGCCGACCGCATGGTTCCTCAGGACGTGGATTACATCATCCAGCCGGTCCAGACGGTCCTCCACCTGAGACTGAAAACACCAGGAGACATTTTTCAGAGTTCACTCCCGCCCACTACAGCAGCACTTTGGAATAAAATAGTCACAAATTTAAGGTCTCAAGATGTTAGTTTGGCATATTGAAAAGAACAGGGTTCAACTTTTTTATGTCTTAAACAAACAAGTTATAACCAAGTGGCAACCTCAAGAGAACTCTGGAGTCTCCAGTTTTACAGGATTAAAACTGTTTACAGCCTGGTACAAAAGGCAGTCCAGGCCTTTCTGATGACCAACTCTAAGGAGGGGGATTTTTTTAATACCTCATCTATCTGATACTAGAATTAGAGGTGTGGTCACCTTGATTGACAGGTGTCCCTTAGGGTCTTTTAACTGTTCCACACTCCTATTTTAAAATCAGAGGCGACCACAGTTTTGAGGTTGTAGGTCCTAAATTTTAGAAGAGGCTGTTGAGACAGCTGAAGTATTCCATCCAAGCAGTTTATATACAATGCAAATTAAATATGCATCCCCGGGTTGCAAGCATCCCTTAACTCCTATGTATGAAAATGTCAAAGTTGGCACATTAAACCTCCTCAATATACCAAATATTTCATAAGGCCACCTCTTAGACAATAGACATTAGTCAATAAATAATCTAAATTTCAGGGAGGCGATATCAGATTACTTCCTTACCATCGATATAAGTGAAGACTCATAATGTGGCGAGACCGGCGCCTGAACTGAATTTCGGGGCCACATGTTGGTACCTGACAGGAAGAAAACATCCACAATTAAAACATCAAGCAGCTGGAATATGCAGGAGGTAAACATTTATGTAATAATGAAATATATTTCATTATTGCATATTTCACTGTATGCAAGAGTCCAGTTTACCTGCAGGTTCTGCTGAATTGGGCAGCGGAGATGGAGACCTCACTGGTGTGGATGAGCTGGAGGGGAAACTGCTGTTCGTGTGATCGGGGGAGTAAATCTAACAGCAGAGGGGGAGAGAGCAGGAGGAGTGTGACCAGGGCATGGATCATTTTAAGAGCACAACTTGTCATTTCTGCGTGGGGTTTTACGGCGGCTGCTACAACCTCATAGGCTCGTAATCTCAACTTAACTCATGAATTCTGCTCATTTTACTCGTCAGAAGCCAATAAATTGCCTTGCCGCACGAGAGTGGCTTTTCTTTAATATGCACTGACTTGTCACTGGCAGGGAGGAAGTTTTGCATTATACCACTGGGGGCTCTCGGGACTTAGATGAGCCGATCTAATAGGATTGAGGTGGTGGTACTTACAGAGGCCAGAGCTTTGCCCAAGGTGTCGCCTGTCTGTGATGGTCCTGACACATTTCTCTGGCTCCCTGAGACTGAGTTTAAAAAGAAAAGATTTATAATTAAAGACATATATGTAATAAAGAACAGTTAAATCAGGGGAAACAGGCACTTGTGCCCATTTTCTGACCTGTAGAGTTCTCTGAGGTGTTGACTGATGGAGTGCGTGAGACTGCATTGTTGCGATGAAAAGTGGACATGGGTGGCAGAGCCCTGTTCATATCCGCAGCCATCACTGAATGCGGGGAGTAGTCCTGAAGAGTCGGGGGGGGGGGGGGGGGACACGCAGTTAAACACAACAGAGGTCAAAAAGTTTGTTCCTGTCAACACCCGAGGTCCCAGTGGTAAATCTCACCAGGTGACTGTGTGCTGGTTGCAGGCTGCTGTAACTCCCCGGCTGTGTTTGGTGGGTTGCGGCTGCTCCCAGTGCAACTTCATAGCCCTGCTGGTTCAGCCCATTTACGGCATTCCAGATGTCCGGTGAATTGCTCATCCCCTCTAAAATGAATGACGATATGTTATAGCCTGCACTGGAGCAGCATCTCAAACAGCCAGACAGGTCATGAAGCTCTACAGCCGCACTCCATGAAATCAGTCCTACCACTGAGGCCTGGTGCAGTTAAAGCAAAGCTCATTAATATGAGACATGGCAATGTTTAGCCAAATTAGAGGATACAAACTGAGCTTTAGATAAACTGTAGTAGTAGACTTTAACTTAATCCTCACGCTGCTTTTTAGGCATTTGTTTGATTCTGAAATATCATAACTACTGGGTGAATTGCCAGTAAAATTTAATACACCTTACACTCCCCACTGAATTTCTGGGAAGGAACTTTTTTTTTTTACACAAATCAAGTGACATATTTGGCAACCGCCAACATGCACTGTTCTGAACTTCCAGCGTTTTTTTCTCTAGCGCCATCATCAGGTGCTATATTCGAGATTTTGTGAAAGGCGTTAAATTTGGTCGACATCATAGAGACAGTGCAAAACATGGACGTAGCTCCTGGGTGGGGAAAAGTGAAGCCAAAGCTAAAGTGCCTTAAATCTGCATTCTATCTGAAGGCCACCAGATGGCGATAGCTCTGGATGAAGAAGTAGTTTGGTCCTATGGAAGTTAATGAGAAAACGACATCCTGTCTTCATCTCCGTAAACACTTTCCTGTTGAGTTTATGGACTCACTCACTTATTTTGAGTCATACTGAATAAACAATTAAGTCTATTTTGTAAATCGTGGTATTGCTATATTTCAAATGGGAGGACTGTCTGTGGTATGAAACCGCACACTCATTGGCTAACAACTTGAGACTGACAAGCCATGCGATTTTTTTTGCAGCCAAGATCCAGACGGCACTCATCTTGACATTTCAAAGCAGGACTTCAGAAACCACTGGGTGACGCCACAGTAGCTACACCCATCTTTTACACCATCTGTGGTCCACATATACCATCTACCTCAGTCATTTCTGTAAACTAATGACCTTTCATGCTCATCAGGTCATCAGGTCAAATTTTACATTTGTCCAAACCAGCTGTATGGTTCAACTTTGCTTGGGGAAAAGCGAGTGAAATCGTAGGAGTTTTTGGTAAGTTGTGAAAATATGTTACCGTCCATCCATTTACATGTTTTTACAGATGAATAAGGTGAACCTTTAACATGCATGAATAACAGACAGATTTACAAACATTTTGCTGCAGTCGTGTTTAGGTGATAAATTTGTTCAATCAATCTCAAATTTGATGGCAGGCGTTTGTGTATTTTATAGGTTCCCACTTACTAAATGCATTGAACTGCAGCAGAATGGATAAAGACCCCACTTTTGGAGGGTTTGAGCTCACCAAAGAAGGTGCTTGCAAACACATTGTTGTGGGCCTTGGGTGATAGATGTGAAGATGAGTTCTGGGTGATGTTGTCTGCACCAGGAGACTGCCCATAAGCCTGCAAAGATAAGTAAGAGAATAAAATTAATCTGAGGCAAAGAAGAACTCCGAACCTAAATTTCTTTGTGTCTGTATCGCCCAAACCAATCTGGCACTAACGTGTGAATACTGCGAGTGTGAGAGGAGGCAACAGTATTATGAAAACAAAGCAGAGAGCTGATGCACACTTAGAGCTATTGCGTTAATCCATAAGCTGCAGATTCATGCACCTCCTCATCCGGATTTAGGAACCATTCACCATGAGAAATCCCAGCCCTAATCATGATCAGGTTCGGCTGGCTTCAGAAGACTGGGATACAACGCCCTCCCAAATAAAATTGAAATCCAAGCCTTCTTGTGATTTGTCCTCAAAATGAAACCAAACAGAGAACCGAGTCTCATCCTAAAGATCATCTCCTGTAGGAAACAAAGAATTGTTAACAGGAAACAAATCTAGTATAAGCTCACGATACCACCCCCCCCCCCCCTCCGCCCGTTAAGTGTTGGTGCTGCGAACTGCACATATGCACGCGAACCACACCAGCACATGCTCACTTACTCAAACACACCGAGAGGTCTGGGCTGCACCTGCACCTCTCTCCATTGCTTTGATGTGCCCCAGGAAATGAAAATAAACCTCCCTGCGCAGCATCAATGGGGTGTCAGTTACCCGGACGACAAGTTCTGTAAAGCAGGCTATTAAAGACTCTCTTGAGTATGCTTGTGCGTGCACACTCACAAGCTCACGCGCGCGCACACACACACACACACACACACACACACACACAGAGCCGTGACCCTGGCTGGCAGGAGTCCCATGGTGATTGTGGGCTAGGCCAAACAGAGGAGCCCCTGTCGACACTGGGCCCGTCTGAGCCGCCATAGGCAGCATATGGCAGAGGATAAAGCCAATTGTCCTCCTTACCATCAGCATAGCAGGCGACCCGTTAATAATGGTCACACCCCCGCCCCAGCACGCCCTCTCTGGCCCCCACAGGAGAAGAGCCGTCACCATAGCACCCTCTTTTAGGAGAGCATTGATTTATTAACCATCAATCACGGCATCACAAATGATAAAGGACTTTTTTAAGCAGTTAAGCCCACAAGCAGAAAGGGATTAAAATACTCAAGAGGTTAATATTTGTTTGAAATAATCTTGGACAAATATTCTTTACAATCAGCTGAATTTCCTAAGTTTTTTTTTTAAAGTCCATAAATATGTATAAAGAAAACAACAACAACAAAAATATGACAGTACCTTTCCCATTGTAAAAGTACACAGCATTACGATGCTGCATGAGTAAAAGCTCAACTTGCTATTCAGGGCCTACGCTCTGCTCCACCATGGCCAACTCCAGCCACATGCAACCAATTTTCTGCCTCTGTGATCCACGATGTCTGGATATGGTTAGTCTCACAGAGATCAAAGCTGCCTTTGATAATGGCTGCAGTGGTGGAGGGACTGCTCCAACATAGCGGAGTTAAATCAAATAGAAATAGCAGCAATCTGCTTCATGTCAAGATGTTTTCTGCTGCTAGGCTTGACTACATGGTACTCAGTCAGCAAACAGGAAGCATGAGTTGTTTGTTTTTGTTTTTTTCTTGTTAACCTTAAAAGAAAAATCAATGAGATGTTATAGTTATAAGTAACTTAATGCTACTGGTATTGTGAGGGGTGTGCACTGAGAGTTGTGTATTTTGTGAATAATCATTATTTTGATTGTTATGATTGTAAACAAATAAACAAATCAGAGGACCAAACATGCAGCTCACAGAGATATTGACCTTATGATGCCACAGAAATTCTTAGTTTTCTTCTAAGTTGAAACTGCAGAAGTTCAAGAATAAGCTTCACATCAAGGCACTGACACCTTTAAAATATAAAGCTTTTTCTCCCTGTGCTTTTCACAGAGAGACCTGTACACATTAACCTATCATGCGTCTAATGATCTGAACAAAGTAAGGACAATTCTCACCAACTCTTCAAGTTTCTCACAAAAGGCATAACCCAAATGAGAAAGTGCCAAATGAGAACACTTCCAACTTTCTCAAGTTGTGTATGCAAATGGTTTTCTTGCTGATGCAAGTCTGCTAAATCACATTTATTAAAAGATAAATAAAGAAATTAAAAAAAAAAAAAAAAAAACAGGTTGTTCAATCAATGAGCACAAATATAACAACCAACCACCTAAGGGAACAGTTTTCGAGTGCAAAAGCATCATCAGCAAACACACCCACAGTGTCACGTAACCTGAGGGGGAATAAACAGAAATATACTCACTGGTTTCATGTTGTAGCAGTGCATCAATGAGTTGTTCCCTGTGCCAGAGGCAGGATGAGCGCAGTACATAACTCTGCTGGTTCAGTGCAAGAGTCCAGGCTTACGATACAGTCCACGTACAGCTCCTCTGCTCGTGTCTCCACTCATGTGTGTACAGTCCACATGCACTCCTTCCCCTAACCTACCCCTGCTGGTCATGCAGCAACCCGCAGACAACTTATGCAAATCAGGGCAGGACCATTTCAGGCAGCAGAGAGGGGTGGCCAGGAGTTGGTGCTGTTACTGTAGCGTAAGAGTGGACATCTATATTATGAGCAGCTTTTTTCAATGAAAAAAAAGTTGTAAAATAAATATGGCTATGCTGCATTTTTTTGTTTTGTTTTGTTACTGTTTGCAGCGCTGATTGCTAAGGAGGATGGGCATTAACAAAAATCGTCATAAACAGTGAAACTTGTCATAATTAGGGAATTCCCACCTAAGCCTGAGCAAACACCTGGGCAAAGAAAGCAACACTGTGGGTATGTTTAATTTTTTTGTTGTTGTTCAGGTGTCCTCCTGTGTTTGTGTAAAATCATATGCAATCCTTCCACAGAACCAGAGAGCAACGTTGACGACACCGAGATAATCTCCTGTTAGACAGGTAGAGGTTTCCAGTAAACAGAGGACAGCCTACCACACCCTTGTCTGACCTACATTTACAAATAGAACCTAGTCTTAATTTGTAGGCACGTGTAGCGAGGCAAGCCTCTCCAGCGGCTGGGTTAAAGGTTATTAATACTGTAGTCTGTCTGGGTGATGTGCTAACGTGTAACATTAAACAGTCAGACATCCTGTTTGAGGCCAAAGCCGCTGTCTGCTGCCCTACAACTGGTATTTACACCAGCGGTTCTCAAAGCGCCCTAAAGGGAAAGGCACACCTGTGGGAAAATAGCCTATGTTACCTGAAATGTTATCAGCTCTTCTTTAAATTACATATAGTCCGATGAAGGCACCTTTGACACTTGCTGCATCTATGTGACACAATCTAGTTCGTTGTAGTTTGCTTTACACATGAAAACAAATGATTTTTGCCTCCTTGCTGTCAGCCAGACCCACTGATGTGCACTCATTGTACTTTTAACTCTAATTAATTACTTTTCATGCAGTTCCAGCAATAATGTGCACACCTGGACTTGCCTCAAGGCGCACCATCTGGGAACTGCTGATTTACACTGGCCGAGCACAAATACATATCAGGGGGCGGGGGAAAAAAATCTCTGAACTGTTCCCATCTAACAGACAAAGTAAAGGGTTTCTGAACAGTACAAGCAAATCTATGTTTTGTAGCATCTTATGTACAGTAAGCAGGTCAAAACCCCCCCACTGTGGTTGGCATGATGCACAGAGTCACAGTGTGGCACAATGTCCTGGCACAGTCTTTTGTCCCAAAGAGCCCTCGCTAGAATCCGATCAAATAATTCCCACAGAGAGGCAGCAGCAAAGTCTTTATCTTGAACTCGTTGTCTTCAGTGTTTACACTAATGCCACCGTAGCTAAAAATAGCGGAATCTTGCAATGTCTATATTTCAATTTTTTTTTTAGTGGCCACTGTGGCTGCCCATTTTTAATTGCGATTTATAAACATGCAGCGTGTGTTTGTAAAAATAAATAAAAATAATTTCATATAATTATTTTGATTAAAAACTTTTTTTTTTAACAAACTGAAGCCATCATGTTTTTATGATAGTAGACAGCTGTCTACTGAAGAAACTGCAAACTGTAGAGCCGAGAGCAGAAAAAAAACCCATCATTGTCAGTTTGTCTAAAGGTGAGCTGTGCAGTCCACTCAGCTTCCTTAAGGTCAAAATCTAATCCTCACTGCCCAACTAGGTTAGGAGGTCAGTCGCTTCAGCTTCGTCAAAACAACCATTTCTTGACTTTTAGGACAATGAACTGTGCTTTATTATTAAGATACTGGTCATAAAGAGTAAATATCCTAAATGTGTAAAATACATTCAGATTTATTTTATTTTATTTTATTTTTATTTTTTTGATTCAGGTACACCAGTGGGTACTGACTGACCTTTTCCTCTGACAGAGATCAGCTCTTCTATCTGACACCAACACTCACACATATCTTGGGTAAATGATCCAAGAGCAAATATATACAGTCCCCCCGACCCTGAACTTTGCATCAATCTTAGTTAATTGCAGCCTTGTCAGAAGTGCGATTATTCAAACAGGTAATGCAAATGTTAATGAGCTCTGATTTGCATATCTTTATTTTGCCATGGTTGAAATGTCATTGGTTATGACGCTCCACAAAGAGGAATGTCACTCCTGATGGCCCCCTGATATGTTGTTGGCCATTAAGAAGCCAAAAAAAAAAAAGAGTAACTGAAGGGGATGGAAGAAAAACAAATAAGGAGTCGTGCTCAAAATTAATTGAGGAATTACATATGCAGACAGATAGAAACACATGCACGTTTACATCGTGAGTGCTAAACTCAGTAATCAAACAAATTTTTCCATAGATGTGAGCAGATTATTAAATATTGTGATGTGAAGAAAAAAGGGAAAAAAAGGCACCTCTTTGCAGTTTTTACGGTTGGTCTTTTTTTTTGTAAGATGTGCTGTTGTGCTTACTACGCCTGCAACACACATTTCAAGTGTTGTTGGCATATTGCTCTTTGCCATGCGCTTGATTTGACATGGCTTAAATAACTATCTTCCTGCCAGTGATTGGCATTCACACAAGAAGGGGTGAGTGGGACTAGGGAGCAGATGGTGACATTCCACATGACCAAACTGATCAATCAGCATGCTGGGACGCAGGTGCAGCACAGGCGGGCAGCACCACACCATCTATTTCACCATCTATGGGGCACAAACACATGGGCACCAATAGTGGCACCCTGAGGGTCTGCATGCTCCTCTGTCCCGCTGTGCCAAGGTTGATGACATCAGAATTTCCCATCCGCTCGTCCATGGGACGCCAAGAAAACGCAAGGGAAAAAACACTGAATAAAATCTGCAACAACAGCCTGGCCTGGGAAAGGTTGTGTAAGTGACGTCAAAGCAGGGACTCCCATATTTCATCCTGTTACAAAACTGATAAGCCAAAGGAAAAAGTGAGCAAAAGCACAAACACATTTTGGTGCTGATAACAGGTTAAATGAGTAAGTGCTTCCTTGTGGCAGGCGCAGATTTTATACCTTTTCTTCATTTTAGAGAACTCAAAAATAACAACACCACTGATGGTTTCTAGCATTTTCACTGATTTCTGCCTGAACAGTAGCTTCATTTTTGACATTGTTAATTAGAAATAAATTGCTAAAAATGTCACACAAATCGTTAATAAAACGTTTTGATTTGGTGAATTTACCTGTTGACGTCATTACGGTAAGGTTATATCTGGAGAAGCAATGAAATTAAAACCATAGAGTAAATATCTGTAAAATAATTCTGTGAAAGTGTCAGTGAATGCATCTCAAAAGCAGTCATGAGGTAAATGTTTGACTGCGGCGTTTGATACATGCTGACGTGACTCTCCGCTGAGGATCTTCTGTATCCTCAGGATAAGACCTGAACACAGCAAGCTGATCTTGGCCTGAATGCTGGAAGAAGTGGGGGTTGTAAGAGGATTGGACTGGCTGTGGTTGCACGTGAGAGCCAGACTGACTGTCCTCTCTGCCACAATGACCTCGCTGTCCCACATTCATCAGCACCTATGAGGAGAAGCGGCTGTAGGTCACTGACAGTCTCATGGGTGACCTACTAGATCAACAGAAAGCAAAATCAAACCTGTGCAACAAACAAAACATTGATAAGCTACTGTGTGGGTTACTAGAGTTGGTTCCTTTATCTGAAAATTATCAACAAAAAAAAAAATGTTGGACTTCTGGATATCACCCACACTTTTCTTTTAATATTTTGGCTTTATATTTTAAGTGCATTTAAAGGAGAAATGATAAATGATTTATGAATATGATCCAGTATGAAGTGAAGTATATCTTCTAAAAAAATAAGCAAGATATACGTCTGTTTTTACTGTGGTCTGAAATGGCCACCGAAATGCTACTTTGAGAAGATCGTTGTTCAAAACTTAACATTTGGAGGAATGAGCAAGGGCAAAGACTGCAGAGATGAGGGCTTCCATCCCAAATCAGAAGTGACAGGAGATTGACAGTAAAATAAATCCGTCCAGAGTAGCCAGCAACCAAAGGTCAAAAATAGAGTGAGAAAACAAGGAACTAACAAGGAAACGTTTTCTTGAAATTCAGATGAAGCGCCACCATTCTACACCTCCGGTGTTGTTAACAAGTTGGGGATGACAGCATTTGATGAATGTGTGTGATAGTGATGGAAAGACTGGGAAATTTCTGAGGATATCTAGGAGAGCAATACATTTTGTTCATATCACTGCTGGCTTTAATGTACAAGCAAGTTATAAACATATTATTTTCAGTAATGCATGGGAACATTTTTTTAAAGTTTGGTTTGTACTGTATCTGAATAAAACACCAGCAGTGGTAAAGATCTCAAACAAAATTCTTCATATTCCACACAGAAACAAAAAAGGAGACATTAAATGCATAATCTACTATATATCATCGACTTTTACTTCATTTTTCTAAACCACTGCGGCAGTAGTGAGCCAATAGCAGCCCGTTGTCTAAATCTGGCCCTATTAAAGTAACATTTAGCCCCTCAAGATGTTTCCATAATTTATCATCAGAGTATAACATTGTAAATACAAGACCATGTAAATCTCAATAAGTATGACCTCATATCATCTAATAATAACCAGTAATCTAAATATTCAATCCAAAAAAGTACGACACAAATGCTACAGCAAGCGGGAGCCAAGACATCATCATCCCCACACTCCGGGATTGGGTATCAAGCCCCAAGAACAACTGGTATGTTGAATGCACGAGCAGCTGACCTGAAAGATAAGATCATGGCTAAGCTGGAACGCTGGGGGGGGGGG